>CM046449.1:51836456-52068956 GCA_025506515.1 Flaveria trinervia | reverse complement strand
TACACATGTGTATAACTAGATTTACACATATATAAACAGCGGATGTACGATTTTTTTAAAAAAGTATATTAATATGGTAGGCGTTGGAAAATAAAAAAATACTGAATTTTATGGTGAAATTTTTTTGAAAAAATGATGTCGTGAAAAAAAATTTACGAACGTTTAATAAAAATGGGGAAATGACATGTGATTGCATGTGATAAAAATGAGTGGCTGAAATTAATTACTAGAGTTCTCACAAAAAAAGATAGTTCTCATTTGAAACATCCCCAATATATATATATATTATATATATATATATATATATAATGAAAACTATCTTTTTTTGTGATAACTTTAGGAACCAATCTCAACCACTAGTTCTCAATGGCAAAACTGTAATTAAAAAAACATATTAAAATTTTATAAATAAAAAATAACATAAAAATAAAAAAATAAAAACACACATATTCCCCAAATTTCCCTCTTTCATAAAAAATATAAAAAAATTAAAAAATAAAAAAATTCCCGTTTTTTTAACGAAATTCGTTTACATATGTGTAATATCGGATTTACATATGTGTAAATCCAGTACTACACATGTGTATAACTAGATTTACACATATGTAAACAACGGATGTACGGTTTTTTTAGAAAAGTATATCAATATGGTAGGCGTTGGAAAGATAAAAAAATACTAAATTTTATGGTGATTTTTTTTTGAAAAAATGATGTCGTGAAAAAAAGTTACGAACGTTTAAAAAAAGGAAAATAACATTTGATTTGCATATGATAAAAATTAAGTGACTAAGATTGATTACTAGAGTTCTCGCAAAAAAAGTGGTTCTCATTTGAACCCTCGTCTATATATATATATATATATAGACTAGGTCTCACATGTAGAATTGTAAAAAGTGTCACTCTCGATCAAATGCATGTTTATTTGATACATATATATATATATATATATATATATATATATCAAATAAACATGCATTTGATCGAGAGTGACACTTTTTACAATTCTACATGTGAGACCAAATCTATTATTTTCTTTTCTTCTTTTTTCAAAACATAACAAATAAGTGTGCTTCCCGTTTATCTTTTCATAATTCTTCAATCTTTAGTACCAGCCATCTTTTACTTTTTGTCTTTCAGTTTGTTAATAAATAATAAGTTTGTTCACACTTTATCAATTCCTAATTTTTATTACAAAGTATTTAATATGAATTTAGTATTGATGAGTTTCTTGATTAGGTAGTACAATACTTCTAATCATTTATTTTCATGTAATTAGGTTTGGAGAAATAGTAAACAAAAAAAAAACAGAAAAATTAAAAAAAAGGGGGATAAATTGAGTAAATAATTACCAGCCAAGAATAGTGAAAGCAACAGGAAGAACAAGTGCTTGAATCCCGATTCCAGAACAAAGAGTATGAAAAGCAGCATAATAAGCATTTCCATTTCTTGATTCAGTGATAGGCAGCCATGCATCTGTTGGGTCCAGTTTCGTAAGATGAAGAGCCTTTCTCAAAGGACTTCCCAACGGTGTCAAAAACCTTGGTGTTAAGTTCCTAGACCTAATATACCCCATGGGTGTTCTAGCCCCACTCGGTGGCATGGTCACCGGCCGGTCTGGCGTCCCGATAAACGGTGATCGAGACATCGATGGCGAGTGCATCTGCGATGGAGGAGCCGACACCACTGGCGGCGTGTTTGAAAACGTGATCTTGTGGCCCGTTTTCTGTTTGGCGTTTGGGTGTTCGGGTGAGTGGAGGAGGGGCGATCGCGATAAGGACGGGGAGTGGAGTTGCGACGAAAGAGCGGAGGATGGCGGTGAGCGGACAGATGAGGGTGCCATCGCGGTGGATTCGACGTGATCGCTTGATCTGTCCCTCATGTTTGCTAGGTTTGTGTTTTAACTGCCTTTTGTGATCACTTGGATCATCATGCTTAGTCTATATATAGAGAACACAGCTAAGGGTAGGTGCGGTCAAATTTTAACGGGAATAAACATATAAACAGTGTGTTCATGCTGACCAAAAGTTAATTAGCAGTCAAAAACTGCGCTTCTAACATATATACTAACTGTGTGCTATCTTTAAGGGTCTTAAATCACTTGATTAAAACGTTACTAAGAATGGCATGCGGAAGACAAAACATACTTGGTGACGAGGGTCCCAGGAGACATGATGATCGTCAAATGGCGCGTCTGTTAACCAAGATTAATTGTTCAAATATCTCTAAGTGCAAGTTGTAATGTATTCGTATTATTATTCTAAGATTAATGACTAAAAAATGGCTATAAAAACCATGCTTAATTGTAATGCATATACTACATGCTAGCTTGCTATATCTAAAGGTCTTAATTTTGTAGATTCGGTTGACAGCTTATAACGTTTTCCAGGGTGACATGAGGGAAGTTGAAAATACACAGAGTTACATCGTTAATGGGTGTCCGAAGAGTGGAGAGATATCCCTGTGGTAATTGTATTGTGCGTCCCACAATCAAACCATATTTAAATCTTACAAATTGTGATGTATTTATCATATAAATTTTCAGAATTGCTGTTGAAAATAAATATATATGAGAAAATTAAACGTTATTGATGAGGTTTAGAAGATCAGGCTGATTTAAAAAACAAAAGTCATGACATTACTATTTTTTAAGTGCTTTAAACTTCTGTAAAAAGTTAATATTACATAGCTTATATGATGAATGACATAAGAGGTCGATGCTTAATCACATTGCTGTGAGATCTTCGTTCAGGGAGGGAAAATCATGCACCTTAATCTTATGATAGTAATTAGATGTACTTTAAGGGTTAAATAGTTATACGATTTGTTGTTCAAAAGGTCTTTAAGGGTCATTAAGCTGAATAAATTTATTAAGATAACATTTTAGCGATACAAATATGCACCCACGAGTCAACTTTCGTCAAAAATTACATGATTATAGTTTAGTATTGTAACAAAAACCAAATCAATAGTTACGGGATTTAAAGTTAAAGTATTTAAACAACAATTAATTCATTAAACTCAGAAATTAATATTCAACAACTCTACATTTATTTTATTAGTTAATTTTCTACATCAACCATTTATTACTTTTCTGTTATATATCTATTACCCTCAATCTACAAAAATAAACAATCAGTTATTTCGTTACTTTTTTCGATTTTCTTAGTTAACATCTTTTGGGACGGCCAGAAAGCTAGAATGCTTTTATATAAAATATTTTCCTAATCAAATCATGTAATTATTTATAATTTATTTAAATTGTGAGACAACAAAAGATAACCTACGATTGAGGCAAAACGTGGCTAATTTAATATGAATTTAGCCGTCTAGAACATCAATTAATTGCAAATACTCGATCACATGGCGATGGAACAAGCCATAAGTTATATATTATTTAATTCATTAGTTAGATGCTTCGAACATATTTAATTATTATGAACATATATTATTCAGTATATTTTACAAAAAAGAATGTGCTTTATATATTGAAAGAGGGGTCGAGTTTATCAGTCAGCAATGTTTAAGATTAAATAGATATTCTTTTTGTCTCTTCTCAAATTACATGGATGCACAATCTAGAACGCGCCCCCCACGTACAACCCTTGAGTAATAGTTGATTATTGTAATTTGTAATAGGAGTTTTAGTAAATATTTTTCATTCAATTTTGTTAAGATTTTATTTTTCAACTTAAGTAAACATTGTAATACGCATGACACATACACAAACAAATTGTATTCATGATGATACTATCTGACTTATATTGTTGTGGTGGGCTCCGAGATTTCGATTATCACATAGTTACACCTTGAGATTGGCTTATGAAAGATGAGCACCCGTGTGACCACCACTGAGACCAATTGCCATAGGTAGGAGTCCCAATGGTGAAGCATCTAACTTTGTAGTGTTTATGTATTTGATGGTAAATAGTTTTAAAAACAAAGCATCAAATAATAAGTATAATTTGCTTAAGTAGGCTAGGAAGGTTGTAGCGTTGACAATTGAAACATGTTATTAAGTAGGCTAGGAAGGTTGTAGCGTTGACACTTGAAACATGCTATTGTTTAATTTTTAAACGATGGTGTATTTTGGGACATCAAATTATTTGTCTTTAAGCAATTTGAATCAGATTTGAAAACCATATTTGGCACGTGAGCTTCTCAAATCAAGCTTGATATCTTCTACTATTTTGATTGACAATTGATTTTTTTCTAGCTAAAAAGTATAATCGGCTTGATATATTCATCAGTAAAACTAGAGATCGACAATATTTTATTTCTTAAACGAAAACCAACATATAATTGTGTTCATCTTCTCGATGGTGTATATATCTCTACTAGCGATCCATGAACATTGTTATTGTGTTTACTTGCTTTTTTATTGTTGTGTTTGTCAGTTCTTTATATTGTTATTTTGTTTACTTACATTTTTATTGCCTTATATATATATATATATATATATATATATATATATATATATATATATATATATATATAATTAATCTTTAATGAAAAATACTAAGTTTAACTTTTTATAAATATTTTAATTTAGATAGTATAAAATAAGTTAGTATCTTTTGTTACTATCTAATCTCTAATTGTAACGATCACGATTGTCAGATCGATCTCACATTTGAATATGCGAAATGTAATCAAATATGAAAAAGAAGTAAAAGTGTAGAATTATTGAAGCACAATGTAAATAAATTCTTTTTTCTATTGCTTTCTGAATTTAATGATTACACTTTGAATACTAATTCAGGAAAATATGACAAAAAGCTACTAAATACAAAAGTAAACTAATTATTTATACTAAAAGTAAACTAACTATTTATACTAAAACATAAGGTTCTTGCGCGAACAATACTACTCATGCGAGAACCTAGTTCTCACGCGACAGGTACTTGTCGCGCAGATAGTTGAACTTTTCTCTTGAATCTTGAACTTCATCTTGATCTTAATTTGATTTCCCGAACCTCTAAGTTCAATGCCTACAATCTCCCCCTAGGCTCGGTAAATCAATCTTCTTTAGAAGTCCACGTCATCAACTTTGTACCTACCCCTATAAGAATACATCTTTTTATCCAGGGCCTTCGTAATCAAACAACCAAATTGTGCTGCCAGTAGATGAATAGATTCATTTGCTGCAATCAGACAAGCCTGCAACCTCTTCAAATCTTCTTTCCCAAATTTCAGCAAATCCACAGGGTCGATGATACGGTACTCTTCGTCTACATATTTTATCAATGTGTGTCTCGTCTCCTTTTCACAACTCCATCCGATTAGCTTTGACAAGCTGTTAACTGGCACTGTAGCATGTATAGGGATCTTTCTCACATATCTCGGATGCCTATAAACCCTTATATTCATTGGTTTCTCCGTGTTTGGATCAATACGGTTCTCATCTTCAATGACTTTGGATTTAGCTGTCTTAAAGTCTTTAAAGTTGGTTTTGCTTTGTCTCAATATCATATTCCTTATCCA
The DNA here is from genome assembly GCA_025506515.1 of Flaveria trinervia. Lineage (NCBI taxonomy): Eukaryota > Viridiplantae > Streptophyta > Magnoliopsida > Asterales > Asteraceae > Flaveria > Flaveria trinervia. The sequence goes on along the minus strand of CM046449.1, from coordinate 52,063,475 downwards.
ATTACATTTCAATAATTTCTTAGATTAACAAAAGGTACACGACCCATAGCATATAAATCTGATGCTCTTAGAGTATGAAAATCATGCTCCTCTTGGAAATACTCTATCGCTCCCGCTTTCCTCTTAATCACATATAACTTCTTTTTTTCATCATGATCCCAACTGATAATCAAGTACCTTGTAAAAGGTTTGGAATGCCGAAGAGCATGAATGTATGTTGGCAATAGAGGTGCATCAACAGTAATATTAGCAATCTGACGAACAACCATTCGGCCAGATTGGTCTAATGTTTTGTTAGTGGTCTTCAAAGTGCTAATCTCTCTAATAATTTCTCCTTCTTCTATCTGAACATCAGAAAATAAATCTTATAGTCTGTTCCCAAAATATCTATATCTTCTTCTAAGTCATTAAAAAATCCATAACAGTGCATAATCAACTGTATCATTCGGATTTGGTCCGAAGACACTAGCAGTTTCTGATGAACCAAAAGTACTAGTAGTAGAACTCGTATCACCTCCTTGATCATCATCATCCTTTCCACCATCATCATCATTACTCTCATCACCATCACCATCATCATCATCATCATCATCATCTTCATCATCAACTTCATTTTCCTCATCACTGAATCTTTAATTAACCATATCCAAATCGTTGAATCCTTAATAAACCATATCCAAATCTTTAGTAGCCTAAATAGAAACATCTAAAATAGGCTCTTGATCAACAACGACATTGTTTGTTATCCTTTCACTAGTAATAGGATCAACAACATGCTTTGTATTAGCAACCGTCTCATCAACCGGTTCTGTAGCTCTACTTGAGTCTCAAACCTCTATGGTTTGATGTTGTGTGAATGACGAGTACACACAAGAGGTGAGATCTCTCAAATTCTACTCCTTGATCTGAACATATGTAAACATAAACTACTATTGTTCTCTAGGCTCTTAATCCGTTCTTCCTTTTCATAAACACTCCGATATAACTCATCAATAACCTGCGACTTCTCCAATATCTCTCTCTCAAGAGTACTAACCCTCTGCTCCAAAGTAATTCTTACTGGTGGCAAAGTAGATGACTTTGGGTGAGGTCTTGGTTCAGGAGTAATATTAAATAAATCGGTATCACCAAATAAATCATCATGTGTTGGCTTTCTTGGAGGAATTCTCAGACTTTCATCAGTAGCATCAGTAACAGGCGTAGATAAAGATGTCACAGTTGTTGACTTTATGATTATCACTGGTATAGTGGCCTCACTAACTGTGACTAGTTATCAAACATAAAAACATCTTTAGTAGTCATTGTGGTCTTCGGAGTTTGATGCTTCCTCAACACACCACGTCTTCTACCCCTCCTCCTTAGTAGACTTTTCACTAGTATGGAACACTCTGGAACTTCTTGAGCAGCACTAGATGAAGTATCAACTCTATCATGAGTATGTACACGTGCTATCTCAGTATCTTCAGAACATGCTTCAACATGGAATCCATTGATAAACCTTCCAAGCATAGCAAAATAAGATCCATCCAAGCATTTCCTCTAGCTCCCATAACATATGTGAAAATATCTTTCATCATCACCATAACCTAGTAAGTAGATGAATTAGATATAGCTAACTTAGGATGAGTAGCATTCATTATCATCTAAATGAATCTTGGGTACATAATGAACTTCTTTCATGGAGCTGTTATGATATTCTTTTGCGTCTCTAAAAAGATGACCTTGGATATGTTGTATGGAATATCATCGAATATAGAAACTAGAAGTGATCTGAATATGGCACTCAAACTATCCACCCCAGCCTTAAGATTGCTAAGGCAATGAATAACAACATGAAATAACTACTTCCAGAACGGAGGCAAGTATTTTTTCTCCGGAGATGGGTATCAGTGATTATAACCCATGTGGACTAAACACTCATTAGCAACATCATCATCAATCTGACTAGGGCTCGTGGAATGTCTTCTAATAGTAATACACTGTTAATCACTTTAGCGGTGATAAAAACTCTCTTTCCCTTCATGGTGGTTGTAATACAAAGCTCACCTTCAGCATCTATCTCGTTTGTAGCTATTTGCCAAAACTAGTCAATTACATCCGTGTATATCAAAGGATTAGCTGATATAGCATGGAATATCAGGGACATCTTCAATCCTTCGATCAATGATCTAAATAAGTCTTTATCCTCCGGATCCTCTCTGAGATAAGCAGTGACATTATGGTACTTATTGAAAACCAAAGGTCGAGCCATCTGAAAATTTTAGCAAAATAAATAAGTACACAATAAGCATTAAAAAATGCAACAATTGGAAAAAATTCTAAAAATTTGAACCTTTCACGCGAAAGGTTATACTATTCGCATGAATTAAAAATTCAAAAAATCATCTGTTCTCGCGACTAGTTCAATTTTTTCAAGAGAATAAATTTCAAACAAATTTCAAACAAATTTCAACTTCTCGCACGAAAAGTAACATTTTCACGTGACAGGTTTAGAACAATTTTGAAACTTATCGCGTCTGTTCATATTTAGAGAACTTTTCGCGTGCGACAAGTTTGTTCAAAATCAAATTTTCATTCTATCAAATTGTTTATGATTCAATCAATTAAACTTGTTTATTAGGTGTCGATAAAGTCATTACTAAGTTTCATTATGTTAATTTGATTAATTAATTATGTATTAGTCCAATTAAATCTCAGTTTCGATTCAAATCCACACAAATCTAAAATCTAATCATCAACTTACCTTGTAACTCACTTCGTAATCACTAGGCGACCTTAATGAACTAAGACATTCGATTAGATACAATTCCAACACTTAAAAAAATTTCAGAGAAGATTTTTAGAACTTTTCGTGCGTATGGTGACTTTTCGCACGACTGATTTCTTTTAAAGATCTTTGACTTCTTGCGCGAGATGTCAAGCTTCTCCTTTATCTGAACCTGTCACATGTAATGGAACTTTTTGCATGAAAAGTTTCTTATTTTGAAGATTTTGTCATTTTGTTTTATCAAATTTTCACCATTTTATTAAACATATTTGATTTGCTATGAAACATGATTTTATTTAGCTAAGTGTTTCTTTTCACTTCTGATCAACTTTCTCAAAATTAATTATTGTCTTAGATAATATCTATTTGAGCATAACTAGCACGAGAAAATATTTCTGAACATAAAATATTAACAAGTTTATGGACTTATTAACATCTATCCAGCTTATGTTTTGCCCTCACAAGACATTTAGGACTAACATGCCACGACGACGTACAAGCCCCATCTTTTGATTTTGCCTTCTTGTCATAACATATTCTCAAAAGAGGAAAATATTATCGTATAGTATGTAAGGTTTCATATAAGGCTCATGCAATCCAAAACATCCAAAGTCTATCCTACATGCATGCACAGAAGTACTAAGTAGAATGCTTCGAAAGTTTCACACTATGGCTTAGAAAATATTGTAAGTGTGAAATCATCCGATGCCAAGACCAATATCTTCCAAAGCCAAATATGAAGTCTTTCGAAGCTTCAAAGACAAAGTCTTCCAAAGCCAACTCATGAAGACTGATTTCTTCCAAAGACTTTTTAGTACATGCTTTATCTGATGTACCTTTTACCATAAAGTTGAAACACCTTTCCGTTGTAACTCTGTTTGACTCACAAACTTTCACAAGTTGGTGAAAGGTCCATGCTTTTGGTAATCTGTACATTGAGGTATTGAGTCTGTTGCTTTCTACTTTATATATTTTTATCCTTTTTGTAATTTATTAGGATGTGAGCTATGGCATGTCATAGTCAGTAGTCAAATGACAATCTGCGTATTGACTCTACATTGATTTTGTTGTTGTCTAGATCATGTATCTAGCTGCCCTTTAAAGTATGGCCAACTGTAGGATGTAGTATAAAGTATCACAGGTCCTTTGTACCTTTATCACTTATGCTTTCTAAACACTTGTAAGGAACTTGAGAGCAATATACAACATTCTTGAAAACCAAACACTTGTGTTTTTGTTATTGTTCTTTTTTGTCTCTTTATTACTTCTGCTTTCTTAGTATCAAAGTGTGACTGGTTACTAGTTCACCATTTGATTTGTTAAGTGTTCTTACTCACTCTCCTCATTATGTGTTGTGTTGTAAGTGACCATCCCTTAAATGGTCGTGCAATTGGTATCAAAGCATTCCAGGATCTTAATTGTAAGATCTTACCATCTTAATATCCCTCACACACAAAAAAAAATAATTAACATCTCAAATGGTAGCTATCATTAAATTTGATATCGAAACTGGAACCATGACAAAGTCCCCACTAATCTCTCCTGAAGACTTTGACACTTCATGCCAAATAATGGAAGGTTTCATCATGTCACAAGACTTGAGGATGTTGGAATCTGTTGTCTCTGGACCTTACATACCAAGCCCCTCCTCAGCTGCTAGAGATGGTATGATTTCAAAGGCTAAGGGTGATTACTATAATGAAGATAGAAAGAGAGTAGAGATTGATCAGAAAGCCATGATAGCCCTTCAGACTGCTCTTCCAAACTCTGTATACAAAGGTTTCAAGAAATGCAAAACAAGTAAGCAATTGTGGGATGCATTGACACTAATGTATGAGGGGTCTATTGAAGCCAAGGAGAACAAGAAGGATCTCCTAAAGCAGTAGTTTAAAAACCTCACCTTTAAAACAGGTGAAACCATGACTCAACAATACTTCAGGTATGTTGAGATTGTGGACACTCTAGTGGATGTTAGAGTGACTCCTAAAAACAGGGACATTGTAAGGAAGTTTATGTCCTCTCACCCTAGGAAATGGACACATTACTGTGTTGTTATCAAGAGGACTGAGAACCTTAAGACTCTCACTTTGACTGAGTTATATGGTATTCTCAGTGGATACCAGATGGAGATGAACATGCAGGTTCATGTGGTAACTTTAGCAATCAAATGAGTTCAACCCTACATGTGACTAAAAGAGATAGCATAGAACCTCAACATCATCTTATATACTACCTTGAAAACACACAAAAAGGTTCTTTCATCACCTTCCCGGAGATACCAAGATAAAGCTACACTCAAGGAAGCCAATTCTAAGAGACAAGCTCTTCATATGCTTTTGTGTCTTCTGAGAAAAGCACAGACAACTTTCTATTCACCCTTGAAGATGTGGACTATATCCATCTAGATGATTTGGAGTTTGGGAAATAGTCCAGCAGATGGCTCTTCTCACTCACAGAGCCAAGAAGTTCTACAAGAGGACAAGAAGGAAGTTTCCAAGCAATACGGCTAGTGGAAAGTTTGGGCTGGATAAAAGCAAAGTGAAGTATTACAACTGTAACCAAATGGGACGCTTTTCAAGAGAGTTCAAGGCACCAAGATCAAATGGTAGCCAAGCATAAACCAGACCAAACTAGACTGAGAAAGCCACCGAGAATAAGACGCCAAAGCAACAAGCTGAAGTTGTTGTTGAAGAAAGAGGCTTTGACTGGAGTTTTCAGGTGGAAGATGCATCTCCAAACCAAGCATTACTGGTTAACCATCTTGAAGCAAAGGTATTAGAACATCTTTGTACACCTGAATGTATTAATGAAGTTAATAGATATAGGTCCTACAACTTAGAGATGAGATTTGATCTTGAGTCCTTAAATATCTTAAAATCTAATTTCAAAAGACCTATAAATGATTATAAACTTAATAATAGAGGACTTAGAGAAAACCATTTCAGTTCTTAAACATGAACACACCAACTACAGGACTCTATTTATAGATCTCATAACCAAGTTGACTGAGTGCAAGATTGAGCTTGTGATCAACAAAGTCAGGGCAGAAAAATGTGTTCTTGAAGAAGAGACCTTCAAGAACATTATAACCTCATCTTTGCATGCAAAAGTTTGTTATCAGAATAAGCAGGGACTGAGATCTAGTGAGATAGCTCCTCCACACACTATCTTGTCTGTAAGATCTCCCAAGTGTGGAACTTTTAAAGATGAGCTTCCTCTCATATACACCTTGACTGAAGAGGATGAAGAAGTGATAGTGGAGAATGCCTCTAAGAAGAATGAAGAAAAGGATTCTATAAAGGGTCACAATCCTTCTAAGAAGAGTAAGAAGACTATGATAACCAAGTCTATTAGAAAGAACTTAATCAGAAAAAGCAAGAGAAAATCAAAGAAGGCTCAAGAGATCAAGACCACTTTCAACTCTAAGCAGAAAAAAGTTTTCATCTCTGTAGGAATTGAAGTGGTAAAGAATGAAGACACTAACTTGAACTCTAGTATGAGGAGTTCTAGTTCAGTATCAACTCATCTCAACATCAAGAAGAAGGCTAATCAGTTGTGTACCACTACTGCACAACCTGAACCATCCAATTCTAAAGGAAGTTCTAACCCTAAATGGACTTCCACTGCATCTGCAAAGATTAAGGTGGAGAAGGAAAGTGATCAAGTTCAGCCTCATTCACAAAAGAAGGCTCTTAGGAAGAAGAAAATGGAATGTGTTATGTGTGAGAGTTCCTCTCATCTTGCTAAGGATTATCCTTACAATCAAAAGGCTCTCTCCACATAACCAAGAAAGAGACTTCTAAGAGTTTCAAGAAGAAGCAAGCTTTAGAAGGAAAGAGTTTTCCTTTCAAAAGCTACAAAATGAAGATGAAGGCAAGTGGAAAATTGCCTTCGGAAGAAAATTTGGTCTCGTAGGAAAGGAATACTCCGAAGCACTAAAGCCAGCTGCAGTGCTAGCAAGATCTTTCGAAAGTCCAGTCATCAAGACTTCTAAAGTCAGTAAAACTTCCAAAGTATTGAAAGTCAAGTCTAGGCATCCAATGGTGGTGTGAAAGTCAAAGAAAGACCAAGTGACTAAAAGTTCTCCATCAACAACAACAAAAGATCCTCAAAAGATGACTATAAGATCAATCACTGTTGCTTTACCTTCAATGTTTTTTGACAAAACCAAGACAAATAAGGCTTGGGTTTCCAAATGTAACTAATTATCTCTTTAGTGCAAAAAAGCTAAAGACAAACAAGAATGTATGGATCATTCATAGTGGCTATTCCAGACACATGGCAGGCAATAGGTCACTACTCCAAATGTTTGAAAAGAGATTGATGGAGGACCAGTTTCCTTTGGAGGAGATGCTGGATGGGGCAAGATCACAAATGGTAAGCTTAACATTGAGAAGGCAAACTTTGTCAAGGAGCTTGGATACAATCTATTAAGTGTATCTCAATTTTGTGATCAGAGTCATAACATGCTGTTTACTGAGCATGAGTGCATTGGTCTCAGGCCGGGGTGGTCATTCCTCATGAGCATATCCTGCTTAGAGCCCCTAGGAAAGGAAACATGTACAAGATGGACTTGCAAGAAATATCTCTCTCTGGAGAAGTTTCATGCTTTCTATCTAAAGCAAATAATGATGAGTCTTTCTTTTGGTATAAAAGAATGTGCCATGTTAACTTTAAAAACATGAACAAACTAATTAAGAATAACCTAGTAACTGGAATGCCAAGAAAGAGTTTACAAGTGATGAAACTCTTAATTAAGAATAACCTAGTAACTGGAATGCAAAACATCACTGTTTTGCATGCCTGAAAGGGAAGCAACATAAGGTATCTCACAAGCCAAAGGAAAGAAACTCCATCACTACTCCCCTACACTTGTTAAATATGGATCTCTTTGGCGCCACCAATGTAATGAGTCTTTGTGCGACCTTTTTATTGTTTGGTGATCACAAATGACTTTACAAGATTCACTTGGGTGTTATTTCTTAGAACTAAGGATGAGACCCGTAGGAGTATGAAGAACTTCATCTTAAAGATTGATAATCATTTTGATGAAAAGGTCAAAACCATAAGATGTGACCAAGGAACTGAATTCAAGAACCAAATCCTTGATACATTTTATGATTAAAAGGGTATTACAAGACAATACAGTGCTCCCATGTCTCCTTAGCAAAATGGTGTTGCTGAGAGGAGAAACAGGACACTGATTGAAGTTGCAAAAACCATGTTGTCTAACTCTAAGCTACCTATCACTTTTGGGTTGAGGCAATCAACACTGCCTGCTATGTGCAGAATAGAGTTGTAGTGGTTAAGACACATGGTAAGACTCCTTATGAACTTTGGCACAAGAGGAAACCTTTCATTGGTTTTCTTAGGTCATTTGGATGTCCTTGCACCATCTTTAATACTAAAGATCAATTGCCAAGTTTGTTGAGAAATCAGATGATGGATACTTTTTTGGATACTCTTCCCAAGCTAAGGCTTATAGAGTATACAATCTCAGATCCTGAATAGTTGAGTAGTCAGCCAATGTGACCTTCAATGAACACACACCCAGCTATTTGATCTTGATTTAGTTACCATTTTTTTAACAAATCTTGTGAGAATGTTTCAAGATCTACAAATATTTTACCCACAGGTGATCCTATCCAAGATTTGAGCTGAGAAGACCCTGAAGTAGCACTACTTCAGCTCCAGTTGTAACAAGCTCTGCAAATAAAGTTTCTATCGGCACAACAATGACAAATTCAACTGATACATTTGAGATGCCTTCAATTCTAGCTCAGAGAATCAACAACCAGATAAATAAGTTCAAATGTAGAAGATCATGGTGGTGGTGAAAGTGATCAAGAATTTCTTGATGCTGACAACCACTCCGTTGAAGACAACATCAATGATGTCACACACTCATTGGATCAAGTTTCACTTGATAAGTGTTCTAATATGATGGAGAAACCTCAATTCCAGATCTAAATTTCTCTACTTTAGATCTCTCTTAGCAACTTACTGTGATCCCTTAGCTAAGGATCCACAAGTCTCATCCCACCTTAAACATCATTGGAGATGTTGATTCAGGTGTAAGAACAAGAGGACAAACTAATGATTCAAATGTTTATTTTCACTCTTGTTTCTTATCTTAGATAGAGGCTAAGAAGATTGTTGAGGCTCTGAAGGATGGAAGGTGGGTTGAAGCTATGCAAGACGAGCTACTTTAATTCAAAAGGCAGAAGGTTTGGAACCTATGGCCTTTTCCTGATGGGAAGACTACTATAGGAACCAAATAGGGTTTTAGGAATAAGAAGGATGATAGAGGACTTGTCATTAAAACAATACAAGACTACACAGATGTTTTTGCTCCTGTAGCAAGACTAGAAGCTATTAGGTTATTATTAGCTTTTGTTGCATCCAAGAACTTTACGGTGTCATGTGTGCTTTTACATATGGGGTGATTGATGAAGAGGTGTATGTCAAACAACACCCTGCTTTGTAGATCCTAATCATCCTGATTATGTCTGCAGGCTTGATAAGGCTCTTTATGGGTTGCATCAAGCACCAAGAAAGTGGTATGAGACTATCTCAGTATCTCTGCAAGCATTGATACAAAAGAGGTACTATAGACGAAACTCTCTTCATCAAAGGAACAGTAAATTACTTAATGCTAGTTCAAGTGTATGTAGATGACATCATCTTTGGTTCAACTAATCCAAAGCTTTGCAAAGACTTTGAGAAGCTGATGAGTAACAGATTTGAAATGAGTGCCATGGGGGAACTTAATTTCTTTCTAGGAATTCAAGTGAAACAAATTGAATATGGTATCTTCATAAGTTAGTCAAAGTATGTTCAAGACATACTCAAGAGATTCAACATGACTGATTGCAAGGTTGCTAAGACACCCATAGCAAGAAACCACTCCCTTGGCCTGACCATGAGGGGGAGTGTGCGGATGAACACCTCTATAGGGCTATGATTGGGTCTCTTATGAACCTTACAGTTAGTAGGCCTGATATCCTGTTTGCTACATGTTTTTGTGCAAGATATCAAGCCAACCCCAAGATGTCACACCTTATCACTGTCAAGAAAATTTTAAGATATCTCAAAGGTGCCTCAACACTTGGCCTTTGGTATCCAAAGAATTCTGATTTCAATCTGTATTCATATATAGATAATGACTATGGTGGATGCAATATGACTGCAAAGTCTACATAAGGGGGATGTTAGTTTCTTGGTGAAAGGGTTGTCTTATGGAAATGCAAGAATTAATCATGTGTCTATGCATCAACTACTGTAGCTGAATACACTAATGCTGCAAGCTGCTGCTCAAGTGCTTTGGATTCAGAATCAGATGCTAGACTGTGGGTTTAACTGTAAGGAAACTCCCATTCACATAGACAACAATAGTGCCATCTCTATCATAGAGAATCCTATGCAGCACTCAAGGTATAATTTGATTAGAGATAACTTTGAGAAAAGATTAATCAAACTAGTCATGGTTAACACAAATAAACAATATGTTGATTTGTCACCAAAGCTTTTTATGAACAAAGATTCAAATATCTTGTAGTAGCTATTGAGATGATTAACTTTGAGTAGCTTTTTCTTAAAACTTTATCATATCTTATTTCTAAAATTTGTGTGTCTTTAATTTATCTATATCAATCACCATTCATAATCCTTGTTTAGTTTAGAAATAAAAAATTTTTTTGAAGACTTTTCATAGATTTTGTGAAAATTTCTCTTCGGAAGATATGTTTTTATCTTTGGAAGAAATTTAAGTCTTTAAAACAAACAACTATCATTAAACATTTACCTTTAGAGGAAATCTCAAGCATATCTTCCAAAGCTTAAATCTAATTCTAAGTATTGGTATGTTTTAAAGAACCCTTTTTTCCAAAAGTAATTAATTCTCAGAAGTTTTTACAACTTCTGAAGGATAATCTCTTCTGAAGCTAAATTCTCTAAAATCTTTGAAATCTCTTCCGAAGTAATTTTGGCTTCAGAAGGTTTCTTCTCAAAACTTTCAAAGTCAAATTACCTTTGAAAGATTTACAACTTCCAAGAAAACTACTTTTGGGCAAAACGCAAACTACTTTTTCCGAGGTGGGACTGACATCCAGATTTTAAAATTTATCCTCTTTGATTAACATTGTCTGATATCCCTTTCATCTCTAAACCCAACGGTTCCCCCTCTTTCTTTACCATCTTCATCCGCTCCCATACCTAAATTTCCAAAATTCTCTAAACCGCCTTTGTACTTCATTTCCTTCACCTCGAAGCTATTTAAAATGGCCAACCTTAACCACATAAATGACCCAAACTTCTCCATGCAGTCATATAGGTAAGACAACTAGGGTTGCTTTATTACACTCTAAGAAATCCTTATTTCACAGAGGTTAGTCAATTTTTGGCTCTGTCCAACTACTCCACCTCCCTTACCATTGATCCTGTTCTCTATGAGGATCATCTACATTATTTTTGGAAGACCTGTCAAGAGGTCATTATGGATAGGGACAAGACACTATCTGCTACAGTATAGGGGAGGACAATCTTTATCACTCCAGCCATCATCAACACCGACCTTCAGCTAAATGATAAGGAAGGTGAATTTTCCTTTCCTAAATAAGCTGTAAACCACTCCTTAGACCAGATAGGCTATGAAGGAGATTTCTCTTTCAATACCTTCACGAATGAGAAGGTCTCCTCCCGGTGGAAGTACTTACTTTATCTTATCATCCATAAGTTGTCGAGTAAGCATGGGGGCTGGGACTAGATTCTTGAAGATCTCTCTTTCATAGTGCATGGGATGGTTTAGGCGGTCAAGATCAGGTACTCTCAGTTTGTTTATACAAATTTGCTTGCTAACTTGATTCCTTAGAATATTATATGTTTCCTAGATATGTTCAACGTATTCTCAACTGTGAACTAGGCTCATAGTTGAGGGAAACATGTAATGTATTTAAATTGGGACAGATAAAGCCCAACATCTTTAAAATTTTGAAGAAGCAAACTGTTGGCTTCTTCAAGGTAGAAACAACTCTTGTCTCCAAATTGCTAGAGCTCATTGCTCAAGGTGACAACCTAGCAACACAAGCTAGTGTTGAACCCACACCTTCTACCTCTCAACCACCAAATCAGCCACAAATCACCCTCACCTACCCAAAAAAATCCAAGCAAACCCCTGAACAAGCTACTCTATCTGTGCAGGCCCCCATACAACTACCCACACAAGAGGAAGTGGAAAATAGAGCTCCCACTTCTCCTAAGGAGCAACCCATTCCATCTCTTCAAGAATCAGTGTCGAGGTTCCTCATGCTCAGCCTGATGAGCTAACTAGCCTAACAGCCTTAAGCCTTCACTCTAAGTCTTGACATTCAAGTGAACAACCTTTAGGTGGAAGTTACCATCCCTTGCCTTTAGATCTTAACCAACCAATCCCCAGCCTTGACTTCTATGATGATGAGGACTTGGGATTCAGTGAGTATCATGAGTCTCTCTACTCTTCCCCCACTCAAAGAGAGATGAATGTTCCTGACTCTCCCCTGTCTAGCCCGTATGTAAAAGACTCTCACTTATGCAAGTGATTACATCTTTAAGACCTCAACCATGGCAATTCAGCCCACTAATACTCCATCTGAAGTGGTTAGTGAGCAGAGGAAAACCAACATCCAAGATCATGATACTAGTGGTGAGACAGAGGACTTTGGTCCAATTATCTCATCCCCTTCTAATAAAGAATAGGGGAGTCTAAAACTAAAAGTGGAAAACTACAAAAAACATGCACCTATTTAGTCTCTAAAATTAGTCACTTGGAATCTTAGATGACTACCTTAACAATAGGGTCAATGATCGGCAACTTGAGATCTCTTATCTCAAGGAGAAACTAGTTGGGAGACCTTTACGAAGATCTCAACGAGGAACACAAGAACCTATGGATGTGATTGACCTAACTCCTACCTCACCTATAAAAGAGGGTGGTGCTACTAAAAAAAGGGAGAAAGTCATTACAATCATAGAACCAGGGAGTTCCTCACAGACTATGGACACTGAGAAATCACCATCCTCACTTGTAGTTGCTCATACTTAGCAACTTCCTCAAGTTTACATTGATATGGACTGTATAGAATCTTTCATTAAGAGTCTTTTTGAGGAAGTCATACCAATGGTTGTGTCATCTCCACCTCAAGGAACTTCTAACTACATCATAGGGTGGATGTATGATGCGATGCGTATAGACGAGCCCATACTCTTTAAAGAGTTCAAGGGCAACAAGAGGTCTTCAACTTTTAGACCTTGAACTACTATGAAGTTCTTAACCTTATCAATATGCAACTTGTCAACCCAAGCCAATCTAGTCAAGCTAACAAGTTGGCTCAAAGAATTCAAGACAGGATTATTGAAGAGTTCAACATCAGAAGGAGACACATGCAATCAGACAATGTCATTGGCCAACTATATGTCGAGGCAGAGCTTGAGATTAGCTTCAAAGAGAAAACCTTGATAGAAGTCCCAGTGATAGAACCTAAGCAATAAAGGCCAAAGATCTCTCCATGCTGAGTCACAAGGTCTATGACTGATAAAGGGAAAAGGGAGATGACTCCTAAGGAGATTGAGGAGGAAGAGGAGAGAGAGAGAGAGAAAAGGAAGCTAATGGGAGATGACTCCTAAGGAGATTGAGGAGGAGAGAGAAAGAGAGAGAGAGAGGGAGAGGAAAAGGAAGCTAAGGGGAGAAAGTTCCTCTACAAGGTCTGTTGGCTTCATGACTCCTAGGGAGATGACTCCTAAGGAGATTGAGGAGAGGAGGAGAGAGAGAGAGAGAGAGGAAAAGGAAGCTAAGGGGAGAAAGTTCCTCTACAAGGTCTGTTGGCTTCATGGAAGCTACAATCAGTGCTTCTCCCAAACCAAACACTCAAAATGATGAGTTAAGGGCAGTAAAGAGTGCTTACTTATAGACAAGGAACTATAACACTCACAATATTATCTCCCTCCACTTAGAAGTACTAGATGAACTGGCTAACATGGAATTGTCAAGAAAGAATAAGGAGAAAGATGATACAAGATTGCTTTTTCAGATTAATGAAGAAAAAGACTAAAAAGGCTCTACAAACATGTTCCTACTCTCTCACCAGTTCAAGAAAGTCATGTACAGGAGATTGTGACTCCGCAAGAACCTCAAGTAGACAAAGAAACTGATAGGATCAACATAATCAACTACTTGAGTGCCATTGGTCTCTATTAGGCAGATGCACTTCTTCCCTTGTCAACAAAGAAACTTGAACTTGAAGTGCTCAAAGAAAGAAAGGCAACAAAGAGGAAGATGAGGGAAGAAGCTGCCAAGACAAGTGCCATTAGTCAAAAGACATCTGCAGATAGGCAGAGGATGAAGAGCTTTTTGAAGCTATATGGAACCTCTGGAAGGAGAGTTGGCCCTATGTCTCTATCCATTACGGATGAGCACATTAAGGTGATCAAGTAGAAGATCAAAAGAGGAGAACTTATTGACTTACACTCCCCACCAAGTCAGGTCCCTCAAGAAGTGGAGGTAACGGTTAAACCTTCTGAGACAATATAACCTAGACCTCTTGCTAAATATCAGCAAGCTTTGTCTCCTGATCCACAGCAGGGTTCTGTCCCTTCTCATTCTAAACATGTGAAAGAGGAAAACCAAACTGAGAAAAACAAAGATGATCAACAAGGTCCTGCAGGCCAATCTTCTCAGTTAAAAGGTGTAAAGAGGAGAAAAAGGGTGGGTTCTAAACCATAGTATAAGAAGAAGAAAGGTGCATCCATCTCCAAACCTTAAGATGAGTCGAAACATTCTAAGGATATGCAGAGAGATGACATCAAGAAGACCCGTATTATCCTTGACTTACACTACTAATCTAGAGAGATGGCATGTGATCAAAGATCGAAGTATTGATGATGTCTACACATGGCAAGACATGTTTAATCTACCTCTGCATGATCTTTTTAGATGAGAAGACACTTTGAAAGTCTGAATGATCCTGACCATCTTATGAAGAAAGACATGGTTATCATCATAATAAGGACTGTCAATATATGAAGTCTTCAAATATGTGGTAGCATCAGCCTAGGGGGAGTTTGTAAGGTTTCATATAAGGTTGATGCAGTCCATGACATCCAAACTCTATCCCTGCATGCATGCACAAAAGTACTAAGTAGAATGATTCGGAACTTTCACACTATGCCTTAGAAAATATTCTAAGTGTGAAATCTTCCGAAACCAAGACCAATATCTTCCGAAGCCAAATATGAAGTCTTCTGAAGCATCAAAGACAAAGTCTACCCAAGTCAACTCATGAAGACAGATTTCTTCCAAAGACTTTTTAGTACATGCCTTATCTGATGTAGCTTTTACCATAAAGCTGAACCACCTTTCCATTACAACTTTGTTTGACTCACCAACTTTCACAAGTTGGTGAAAGGTCCATGCTTTTTGTAAACTGTAATTGAGGTCTTGAGTCTGTTGCTTTCTACTTTATGTACTTTTATCCATTTTGTAATATATTAGGATGTAAGCTATGGCATGTCATAGTCACTAGACAAAAGGCAATCTGGCTTTTGACTTACATTGATTTTGTTGTTGTCTAGATCATTTATCCCGCTGGCCTTCAAAGTATGGCCGATTGTAGAATATAGTATAAAGTATCTCAGGTCCTTTGTGTCTTCATCACTTATGCTTTTTAAACACTTGTAAGGAACTTGAGAGTAATATACAACATTCTTGAAAACCAAACACTTATTATTGTTCTTGTTTTGTCTCTTTATTACTTGTGTTTCTTAGTATCAAAGTGTGATTGGTTAGTAGTTTCCATTGGATATGTTAAGTGTTCTAGCTCACTCTTCTCATTGTGTGTTGTGTTGTAAGTGCCCATCCCTTAAATGGTCCAACATAGTATGTATGCCTAGGACATATCTTTTATTAATGTGCTCATTGGCAGCTTTTATTCCTATATGGCCTTTTGGCATTTTTTTGCTCTTTTGGCATATTATTTTCTTTGTATTTTGATATAATATATATATATATATATAGTTGATATGAGCTAAGTCAGAAAAGCAACAGGCTTGAGTATGAATAGACTGTAACTCTCAGTCTGTTTTAGCATGGCATCAATGTATTCACAAAATCTTGTTGAGTTACCCTCTTTTGTCATAGATGATTACTTTCAGTGTATCATAGTACATAATGCTTTTCATTCTTGATCATCAAGCCTATCAACATATCAAACATTATACAAGTCAGATTTTTTTGTATACCTTCAGATGTAATGAATCAAAATCTAGAAATGTATTATCATTTCCTATATAATGTCTAAAAATTAATTTTCTCAAATTTTGTAAACATAAAATCTTATTGTATTTTTCTTCAAGCATTTTACCCACTAAGAATAATTATTTTTAATTTTTAAAATCTCTCCCACCTAAAATTATCATTATCTAGATAGAAAATAACAATTTTTGTTAGGATCTAGTATTTGACCAAACACCAACTAATTAACGTGTTAAACCAAACCAAATAGTGCGGAATCCTATTTGATTGGTGATCCAATCAGTGAGAACGCACGTAGACACAACAACGACTTGAATCTGACGTCAAGAATCGATTGAGAATCGATCTATAGTGTTCTATGAACTTGGAGTACGATCTTGGAGGCTTCTGGACGGCTAGGGTACGTCTGGAGTCGAAGTGGATTCAATGCTTACCTTTTTTCCACGAATTAGGTGGTATTTATAGGTTAGGATTGCTCATTCGGGCGACTGAACCATTAGCATGGTTCATTGGTGCGATTGAGCCATGCGGTTGATCCATTCGCACTACTGAGTGTTCAGTCATGCGACTGAGTCAATGCATGAAGTTGTTCAGGCGTATGGACTATTTAGGCACATGGACACTCAGTCGCATGGCCATTCTGACGCATGACCACTGTTGGGGCACATGGTCCAGTCGACGCATGAGAACTTCACTTCACCAAGTTTGAGTGTATTCAATATTCTAACATTATGTATAACACTTCAAACAATCACAAACCTATATATTAAGTTAATATGCGTTAAACAACTCATTAATGAAATATTACACATTAAAACATAACCAAATATTTTGTATTTCATTAAGTACCCATAGTTACATAAGTGTAAGACATATTACATTCAGATCAGGATCTAGGTACATATACAAATCAACAATTTTAAACTAAAGATTAAAAAACTATTTTTGAAAAGGGTGTAAGAAATAAGAGTTAACCAAAATTATGCATTCTTAGAGATTCGACTAAAATTTAAAACTAAAATGATCAAATGCCTAGGTAAACAATTTGATGATGTTCTTATTTGAGGAAACAGATTCCGAATGAATAAGTTTTTGTTCCAAACAATCACGATAAAGTGTATTCGAATGTCGATGTGTTTTGTCTTTGAATGTTGAATCGGATTCTTCATAATGCTAAGAACTACAAGTTATCACACAAGATTTTAGTGTCATAAATGTTAAGGCCATAATCAAGAAGTTGTTGCTGGAGCCAAATAATCTGTGAACAACAACTTGAAGAAGCCACATATTTAGCTTTTGCAGTAGAAGTATTGATGGCTCCATATTTGCTCCGCGTTTGAACTCCTTGTGATATGGATCGATGATTGCATCGGTTGGATGAGTTTTATGAATTCTCAACTAAGGAATAACGTCTAGATTATAAATATGTCCCCCTTGGACCTGGATCTATCTATTGTCTAACATCTTTCATGATTTCCTCAAACTTTTGTTACTTAGCTTCTTTGGTAACTCTTGTGTTTATCTCAAAAACAAACAGAGTCTTATCACCTTTTGGAACTGTAAAGCTTGTACAATATCTTGTGGGTCGTAGAACAGTGGCTACTTGTATAAAGTATAAACATCTTGTGCTGACAAGTTGGTGAGCCACATCGGGTCAAACACCCTTATGGTTTCCATTGTGCCATTCATGTTCATGACTATCACGGCCTTCCCGTTCTCCAATCGTAGTACCACCATTTGAAGTGTGGAGTAAAGTCCTGTGGCATCTCACATAGTGGGATCTTAGACATTGTACGTGGTGGACTCCACTTCAGCACTACTCTAGGTTTACCAGTAATGGCATCAATCTCAGATCTTCTGATGTACCTCATTGGTTGTTGAGGATTGAAGTTAACCGATCTGGTGGTACTCCCTCTTTAGAGCAGCTTCAAACCAGCCTGACATCTTACGAGGGTCAGCATATAGCAAGTTTAACTTAGCTAACTGGTTGAGCTCAAAACCTAGAAGAGTCTTCAGATCATGTAGAAATCTGAAATACTCTATTCCCTTCTCACGTTTAACTGCGTAAACGTTGAGGTCTGCAAAATGTGCCCACACTATGATCCTGCCTGCCACCTTTTGATGTTTCTTGACCTGATACAGTTTGGTGTAGCAGTAGATGTTGTAGCGCTGCGTTGGGCTCTTATCTCTTCAAAACATGCTGCCCATTCAGCCTTTTTGATGTGTACTTCAGCGTTTGAGGCTTGGGCCTTATCTTTGTCCTTTTCTGACTCTTTCTCCATCCAGTCCAGAGTCACAAAAGTGTCACTGACAAGAGTGTCTCCCAGATTGGGAATGGTAGTTCCCTCCTTGTCAGTGTACTCAGGATAGTGTTGAGCCGTGACATCTTCTATCTCAATCTCATCTACATCCTGAAGCTCATCGTCACTCTCTGTTTGCACAGTTGGAGCATCTTTCAAAATCTCATCAGCGTTTAGCTGTAACATTTTGGCTATCTGCTCGTCAGTGAGATTGTGAATGATTTCTCCTTCTTCAGGAGTATACATTACCGATCTCCTGACAATACCATGCAGATCAAGAATCATTTTCAGTTGAGTCTTGACCTGTTGGAGGGGAGTAATGTCATATTCATCTCTTTGGGAATTAGGATCTGCTTGATTTAAACATTCAACACAGCAATCATTAGCTAATAATCAGGCATACTCATTTACATTACGTATAAACATTCATTTCATTAATTTTACTCATGATCCAAATACAAGTGATTTTAAATAACAATAAGACATCTAAGCATTACTCTTGTCCTGGAGCATCGGCTCTTCAGCTGACCGGCTGATGTTGAGGCACCTTGATCTTGTGCTCTTTTGGTCCTCCTTTCACTGGCAGATGTGGCACCCGCAGCAGGTGAGTCATCATCATCATCATCATCATCATCATCATCATCTCTACATCATCTCCAACATCACCAGTAGCATCAATATCATCATCACCATCATTATCTCATTATCACTATCATCCCCATCCCCTTCCTTGATCTTAAGTGGCTGTTCCTTGGATCCTTTTAGGTGTAGCATGATGGTCTTGTTAGTAGTCTCCAACTCCTCAATCTTCTTTGCTGATAGAACATTCTGCTCTAGGAGTTGGGACATCTATGCACATCGAACCTCCATCTGTTGTGCCTGCTGAGATATCTGCTGAGCTTGGGCAGCAGTAAGATGTACAAGCTGTCGCAGCTGAGCAGTCTTCTCTTCGTCTGCCGCCAACAACCTCAGCACCATACGGTTAAGTGCCGAGAGCTGTTCCTCTACCCCACTGGGAGGCAGAGGTGATCCTGATGGATATGGAGAGAAATAGGATGGTGCTGTAGGATGACTAGTGGTGGTGGTGATTGTGGTGAATATTGGAGGTGGTATAGATGATGGTGGTGGTGATGTAGGTGTGAATGATGTGGTGGTGGATGGAAGGGTGGTAGTGGTGGTAGGTGAACTGGTGGTAGTGTGTGGCTGTGGTGGTGATAAAGGTGATTCTGCGTTTCTTCCTTTTCAAGCCATAGGGTGATCCATCCTCTTCTTCCTTGATCCTGTCGAGGAGGATGCTCCCCCTAGTACACGGCTTGTGGATCGGGAGCATAAGTAGGGTCAACAGCAGTCTCTCCCGATCCACCTAGGCATTCACCAACCGCCCGGAGCCCTCATTCTGTGGGAACGACGTTACTTCCCACAGTCTGAGTCAGCGGCTCCTCATCTGACTCATCTTCTTCCTCACCAGGCATGAAATCCTGGTGGAACTTAGCAGTCTCCGCTCCATCTCCAATGGAGGCAGATGCTGGAGATGGAATAGCAGTAGTGGAACCCCTTTGTTGAGTGGGTCCTTCATCTCCAGCATCTCCGCTATCATCGTCGGAGTCATCATCAGGGAGTTGTATATGCTCTTCTTCAAAGTCACTATTAACGTGATGCTATTTACGCCTAGCCGATGCCACGTAGTCTTCCCGGACCATATGCCCAAATAATCTCCTCACAGGGGCTTTACCTGCTTCCCCCTGTAAACCTTCATCCTTCCCAAAGTGGTATCGTCCATTACCTTGAGTACCACCACGTCTTCCTTCTCCTTCAGCAAGGCAGGGAGCCTCTGGTCTATAATCATCTGCATAAAGAGAGGGTACATGCAGAAGCCCTTCTTCCCTTTCCCCTTAATGTTCTCCACCAAGTAGGTGAAGATCATTTTGCATTAACTGAACGGATGGTTCAGCACCAGAGCAGCATATGCGTTCTAGATTTGATCGGACAACTCATCAAAACCTCCTTTCCGAGATGCTAAGCACATAAGCAGTACATGCGCAAGGTACTTGAACTGGGGACACAGGTTGCTCTTGTTAGCACCCCTGCATTGATGTCACCAGCGTACTTGGCCCGCAGGAAACAGCCTCTGATAGTCAGGGGGTGTAATCGTGTTGGACATTCAGCATCGTCCCCAAGCTGCAGCACTATCTGAGATCTTCCTCAGAGATCTCAATAGCCTCTCCAAATATTGAACTACGGATTCGATGAGGCTCTGATGTTTTATCAACTACAACACCTTCCCAGAAGGCCTGCTGAATAGACCGGTACGGTGTGCATGGAGTTGAGATTGCATGAGAGATCCTTGAGCGTCTAAGAAACGAGATGATTCCAGCAAAGTCAGGTGCATGTCTGGATGACTGATCCAGATAAGCATAGATATTGTGCTTGGTGCTTATTGTCCACCGATTCGTCATCTGATACAAAAGGAAACATTAGTAACAGTTAGTTAAGAATATCTTGAATCACTTGGACTTGTAAATATTTCTTTTGATCTGTCGTGCGAATGAGACTGTGCGACTGAGGTCTAGTCGTGCGAATGAGTAGTGCGATTGAAATTCAATCGTGCGACTTACCTCATACGTACGAATGTCATGGAACTGAGCTCATACGGATGTACACTCATTCATGTATATCAGTCATGCGACTGAACTCATACGCGTGGTTCAGTCGTGCGGTTTAGCCATTCGCACTACTCAGTCGTGCGACTGAAGTTCATCAACCTGTCGATTCGCATGACAAACTGCTGTTCAATTCAAATTCAAATTTTGACCAATTCTTATAATTAGATGTCGTGTTTTGGTTCATTGGAGTCACAATCATTATACTTAGCACATAATAGCATTAATTTCAGTTTATTGCTTGAGTCAATTTGGTTATTTTGTCAAATAGGTCTCAGTTCTTGATTTGGACCAAACTTGTTGATTTTGCAGTCAAATTGAATGAGAGATGGTTGGATTGAACTGCATTGTACCTGTATAGTAAGTGGTAATCGTCAGTGCACAAGAATTAGTGGTATAGAAAGATCTAATGAAAATTTGGCAGAGTAACGACACTCGTGCGAATTAGGGTTAATTTGGGAGTGATGAGTCTCTGCGACCGACTCCCCTTCTATTTATACTTAAGTTGGATTCAATCGTACGACTGGACTCATTCGCTCATTTCATTCAGGCGAATGGACTTCAGTCGTGCGATTGGATCAGTTACTTACCTTCAGTCGTCCGACTGGAGTTCAGTCGCGCGACTTGTTCATTCGCCCACTCTCAATCGGCTGAATGGCTCATTTGTGTAAGTCATTCGGTCGAATGGTCCATACTCATGTCCATTCGGCTGTTTAATGCATGAGTATGGTCCATTCGCATGATTGGTCCATACTCAAGGTCTAGTCGTGCAAATGTGTCATACACTTGACATTTTCCTGCTTTACGACCATTTGACTTTTAAACCCTTTTAACCTATTAATTTAACATTATGAACATTTGATCATCTCAGACACGATCATTTTAGACTTAAAACCTTTAGATCACCTCAGACGTAATCTTTTTAAAACTTTTTGTCACCTCAGACGTGACCCATTTACTTGAAGGCACGTGTGGTCACCTCAGACGTGACCTTTTAGATGATAAGGTTCCTTATCAACTTCCATGACATAGTTCGGTACTACACAAACTGAAATAGAATAACTTTGTACTTACATAAAAGAAATAGCACTGGAAAATTACCCTAAGATATGTTTTTGTGTTTTTGTGAGGGTTAACTCCTAAGATGTAACTCTAAGGAATAATTCTTCTAAGAGGGCAACCTCAATCTTTTAAACCATACATGGACCAATTCAAGCTGGAATCATACATGATATTCAAATCATTTGGGACAAGTTAGCTAAAACCTTTGATGTTCTTTCCTTGTTTTTCATCTAGAGTCATTTAGCAAATTTAGGAAATCATACTAGTACTATTAGGTCCCCACACTGATTTGAACTTTCAAGAATTGTAGCCACAGTGATTATCAGTATACTTGTCCTTTTAAATCCATACACAGACTTTCAACAAAGTAAGGTGATCGATTTAAGGTTTGTTTATTTCAACAAGCATTTGTGTATCCCACACTCATATGGTAATCAACATTCCTCAGGAGATTTTTGAGCGGTCTTAGGGTAGTGTTCAAGAAGTGACTATTCTTAGAACTTTCAAAGAGAAGCCTATCCTCAGGTCAGTGCCATCGCACAGCAAAGAGGCGACAAACAACAATAAGTTCTAGAATATATAGGTTATGCTTATCCTCAGGTCAGTGCCACCGTACAGCAGAGAGGCACATAACCTATCTTCTTGTTTGAGCAATTTTTCTTCTTTTTGCATATATCTCACCAACAACATAGGTTATCAGTTTGATTGTATTTGCATTTTTCATGTGCTTTTGCTCATGCTTTGGTCTTACGCACACTTTTGTGGCGTTTATTTTGCTCGTCACCCCTTATTGGAATCTTGTTGATTTGTTAACCAGGGATAAAGCGTTACCCACAGCTAGTCAAACATTTTAGTTTAATCTTGAGATCACCAAAAAGGTCTAGTCATCTATTGTGTTGAATCTACCGACATATCATATGTGGTCTAGCAACCTCTAGGTCTACTTTCTTTGTGTTACCTTAGTAGTAGCTAGCTTATCTATCATATTTCCTTTTATATTGCTCGGACTACACAGACTTATACTTGAACTTTGCATCTTGAATTTTAAAGTCCCAAATGGTTTGTACCTGTGTACTATTATATTCCACACGTTAAATCGGTATCACATGTATGATCTTATTTATTATGGGCTTGCCTCTCCTTTTCCCTCGTTTTCTTTTCGTACCTATTCTCCCCCGAAAATACTAAAATCGCTAAGGATTTGAGTTTTAGAATTTTAATGAGCAAGAACCAACACTAAGTGTAATGACCGAACTAACATTAAACAAAACAAGAGAATTAAACTAAAAAGAACTATAATTTAAGAAATTGTAAAAGACACTAGACACAACGCATCGGACAATTCATGGTCATCTTCAGGAATGACCTTACTTTTGTTTTTAACATCATTGACCTCTAACAATATAGAAAACATGATTTATCAAAAGCCTTTGTATAGAGGTCAGCGCGTTGAAAATCAGTGTTTAATTTTATCACATCGATTAAGTTCTTTTCAAAACAATCACATATGAAGTGATATTTGATTCCGATGTGTTTGGTCTTAGGATGTTGGACTGGGTTCTTAGTGACTGCAATCGCAGTAGAGTTATCAACAAATATAGGAGTAGAAGTGAAATGCAAACCGTAATCCCGCATTTGCTGTTGAATCCATATGATTTTCGAACAGCAGCTTGCAGCAGCAACGTATTCTGCTTCACAGGTTGACAAGGCAACCGAGGTCTGCTTCTTACACTGCTAGGTTACCAATCTTCTCCCAAAGAACTGACACCCTGCTGATGTAGACTTGTAGTTCATCTTGCATCCGCCGTAATCCAAGTCACTATACGCTATAAGTTTAAAGTCATCATCATGAGGGTACCACAATCCAAGTGTGGGTGTGCCCTTCAGATAACGAAATATCCTTTTGACCCCAATTAGATGATTCACCTTAGGCTTTGCCTGATATCGCGAGCATAAACATGTTGCATACATGATATCTAGTCTGGAGGGAGTGAGATACATGAGAGATCCAATCATCCCTCGTACATAGTGACATCTACCAGATCACCGTTCTCATTGGGTGCTACACCATGGTTTGTAGCCAGTGGAGTGCCAGCTATGGAAGCATTCTCCATGTCAAACCGACTGAGAATATCTCCTACATATTTGGTCTGATGTAAGAAGATTCCATTTGGTTTCTGATCTACTTGTAACCCGAGAAAGAACTTCATCTCCCCCATGGCACTCATCTCAAGCTCAGCCTTCATTACTGCTTCAGATTCTTTGCACAATTCTTCATTCTTTGAACTGAAGATAAAGTCTTCTACATAGATCTGTACTAGCAGTAAGTCTCTATCTTTTTCTTTATAAACAGTGTGCAGTTAATGACTCCCCTGCAAAATCTGTGTTTCACAAGATGAGTAGAGAGTTTCTCATACCAAGCCCGTGGAGCTTTATGAAGTCCGTATAGAGCCTTGTCGAGTTTGTAAACTCTATCTCGATGATATGGATCTTCAAATCCCTCAGGTTGACTGACATACACTGTTTCTCTGATTTCACTATGAAGGAATGCACTCTTAACATCTAGCTGATAGACTTTGATTTTCATATAAGAGGCATAGGCAAGGAAGATGCGGATGGCTTCCATCCTTGCCACGGGTGCAAATACTTAGTCGATACCTTCAACTTGTCGAAAACCCTGAACAACAAGCCGAGCCTTGTTTCTGATGATCACTCCCTGATCATCTTTCTTACATTTCAAAACTCATTTGGTACCAATGACTTTAGCACCTTTAGGTCTATCCACTAGTGTCCATACACCTAACTTCTTAAACTGAAGAAGTTCTTCCTGCATGGCACTAACCAAAGCCTCATCATTTATGGTTCACTAACATACTTTGGCTCAAACTGAGACACAAAGCAGCGGTACGCACCATCATGAAGGTATCCTTTTTCCATCACAGAGGCATAATCAGCTGAATACAGCTGATTTCTAGTCTGAACCCCTGAGCTCACATCTCCTATAATATTATGTAATGGATGATAGACGTTTAGATGTGAGCCAGGAGTTGTCGGAACAACCACCTCAGAGTCAAGATTATGAACATTTGGTTCTGGATCTGAGGCAATAGGAGTCTGAGGTTCTGAAGGTTCAGAAGCATCACTAGCTGATGCGTGTGAACTTGTGGTAGTCGGAACCTGTACATCCTGGTTGATCTGATCATTTTCTTCATTTTCTTCATCAGAGGAAGAATCACTCACATCAACTGCTCCCCTGATTAGTAGGATCATGACTTGTTGAATCTTGAGACGGTGTGTTCAAGACATCCTACATAATCTTGTTTGCCCACTCATCTTCTGAAGAAGAAAGAGATATGTTGAAGGACTTGAAGAATCCATCATAGTCGAAGAAGTAAGCAGGCCCTTTTCCAGCAGGTGGTGTGATATATCTCTAAACATCAACATTACACCACACCTCTACTTGACCTATTGAGTTGTTGTAAACTCTCTTATTCGGTATGTTGTATCCTAAGAAGATCCCTTCATCAACCTTTTCACTGAATTTTCCCTCCTGTGTCCTTTTCAGTAGGGTGAACGGAGCGCCAAACGGCTCGAGATATTCCAAGTTAGCTTTACGTCGGTGTAATAACTCGTAGCACGTTTTTCCATGGCATTTTACTATCAAAACTTGATTAAGAGTATAACATGCATTTGCCACTGCTTCATTCCAAAATTGTATAGGTAGTTTCGAGTCTGCAAGCATTGTCCATGCCATCTTATCAAGCTGCGGTTCTTCCGTTTAGCAACACCGTTCATCTGAGGAGTATAAGCCGAGGTGAATTGATGCACAATTCCCTTTTCCTTGCAATAGTCCTCCATCCTCTGATTCTTGAACTCGGTTCCATTGTCTGAGCGCACCTGTCTTACCTTCAGCTTGTATAATGATTCTAGTGTAGTTACCAATTCCTTGAAGGATTCAAATGTTTCTGATTTGGATTTCAGAAACATTACCCAAGAGAACCTTGAGTAGTCATCAGTAACTACATAGCAGTACAAGTCACTTGCGATGCTTCTTGTACTGACTAGTCCAAACAGATCTATGTGAAGAAGCTCAAGTGGAAGCTCTATAGAGTGAACTTTCTTTTCCTTATGAGATTTCTTCGTCTCTTTGCCCTTTTTGCACGCAACACAAAAATCCAGGAGTTGAAAGTTTTTGACATTTACTCCTCTCACAAGATCATTCTAGATCAAGTGATTCTGTTTTGTCGAATTTATGTGACCCATTCTCCTATGCCAGGAGATGGATTCCTTCTTAGTAGCTTTGGACAAGAAGCATTGGAATTCATTATCCATTGTGGATGCCTTTGAGAGATCCAAAACATAAAGATCATTATATCTAGAAGCTGACATTAGGCTCTGATCCTCCGGAATCACGTAGTCCTTCTTTAGAACGTAACACTTCTTGTTGTCAAATACTACCTTGAATCCTTTATCACAGATTTGAGAAACAGAAAGTAAGTTATTTTGTAATTTTTGGACATAGTTTACCTTATCAAACTTAACTTTCTTATTTCCCACTTCTCCTTGGGCTGTGATGTACCCGCCTTTGTTTCCAGCAAATGAAACATGCCCTCCTTTAATTTGTCTGACATTTGATAAGAGAGCTCTGTTCCCTGTCATGTGCCTGGATGCTCCGCTATCAACTATCCATGTGTTAGTCTCAGAACTGTAGCGAACACCCTGCACAGTCAATGAAAAATTAATTCATGTCAGGAAGCCAAGCCTTAACCGGCTTGGGTTTCCCTGAGGCATCACATATCACAAACTCAACCTATTGACCCTTTGAGGTTAAGGACTGATCAGAATTTTGTGTGTTCTTATTTTGAGGCACTGAGGAGGTTTTTTCTTTCCATAAACCAGATTTGTGTAAGGCCTGTTTATGATAAACAGACGACTGGCTGATGGATCGAACTTTGGGTTCACAATCTCTTTTAGAAGGCGTCACTGAGTTCCTCTTAAAAGATCTTGATGTAGATGTAGAAAGTTCTACTTTCCTCCACGGTGTGTGATAATAAGAGCAGTGAGATGCTATGTGACCATACTCTCCATAAGGATCTGCTTTTAACTTGATGGTTTCTATTTTTTGGTGGAGATGTAGATGTCACACAGTTGACGTTATTATGTTTGGATTGAGACACTTCTTTGTTTGATGTATGAGTTGGTTTTACAAACTTAATTGCTTTACCTAGTTTTACATCTTTGATCTCTTGTTTATCTGGGCTGTGACATGATGCACGTGATTGATTAGGTTTTATAGTCTTTTTAGGTTCTTGTTTCACTTTGTTTGACCCTGACTTAAAACTAATCTTTTCAAATTGTTGTTCCAAATTAACACAAGGCATTTCACCTATTGCCTTTGAAATGGCCTCCTTGTGATTAGTGTCTGATTCAATTGATTTACTTAATGAATGTGGATCACTCACCAGCGGAGTGGACACCACGTGATCCTTGATGGGGTTATTGTTAATTGGTTTACATTTGGTGTTCATCAAAGTCTCAGGTGGTGGTGGAACCACTTTGTATCCTAGTCCCTCCCCATTATTTCTCTCTCTTACTAAGTGTTGGACAATGTGTGATGAGCTTGTCCAACTATGCAGTTTTGGTTTTAATGAATTGACTTCTACTTCTAAAACTTCTTTTTGCTTCTTAGTGTCCTCAAGAGAGTTCAGATAGTACCTAATGTCATTTGTTTGGTTGAAGGCAACTACCTCAGTTTCCCTAAGCTGTTTATTTAATAGGTCTATCTTTTCCTTGTAACTGTGCTTGTTTTGTTTCAATACTCTATTAGCTTCTGTGCATAGTTCTAGGTCCTTTACTAGGCTATCATTATGATCTAATAACCTATCAAATTTTGAATCTATACTTCTCTAAATTTATTACATTCTAAGCAAGCATGATTATTAAACAGTTGGTCAGAAGTACTTACCTGGGATGTAGAAGAAGAATCAGCCATGAGTACTGGCTCGGTTTTCTCTGGTTCTGATGATTCAGATGATGATGCATTTGCAGATTTTTCTTCTTCAGGCAGGTAATTGACCACATTTGCAGTATCTTTAGAGTTTGACATTGCGATCTTGACTGCTATATCTCCTTCACTCGCGAAATCATCATCAATATCCTCTACACTAGCAATATTTGACTCTCTTGGTGAGACGAACTGAAAGCTCCAGTCCTGTCCTTCATCTTCGTTAGCAGTTAAGGCTTTTGGATCCTTACTTGATGAGTCAGCATTACTAGCAGTGGACTTGTCTTGACGGTTAAATGACGAGAAGGGATTTCCATTTCCTGTCTTTTTTGGTTTTATACACTCCCTCTTGAAGTGTCCCTTCTCACCGTAGTTTAAGCATGTAACCTTTGACTTATCAAACCCAAAGGTTGTGTCTTTTGTTGCAACCAGGTTCTGTCCGGTCTTTTTGACAAACTTTTTAGCTCGTCGGACAGCACTTGCCAGAGCCCACATTATGTCCATACGTTCCAACTCCATTTCATCCACCTGCTCATAATCTTCATCTTCCAGGTGGCAGTTACCTATCTTTCTAGCAATTAATCCATCGTAGGAGTGAACCACCGTAGCTAAAAGGTCCATATGTTCTTTGGCCACCTCTACAGTTACATTCCTGAGGTTGTCGATTTTCAGCTTTGCGGTATTAGCTTCAGGTACTATATATTGGGTACTAGACGACCCTGGCATTTCTGATCCTGAAGTTGAGGGTTGTGCTAGAACTCCTGCGCTTGAGATGAAGGCGGTTTGTAATGGTGCTCCAGATGTCTTGACTGAAGGAGTAGCATTGTAGAGTGCAGGATTCTAATCATAGTTTGCCTTTTGGGCTCGATACTTCATCCTACGCTCTTCTTCTCTCAGTTTCAGAATGAAGTCATTTATGTCTAACTTCGAGAGCATTCCATTCTGTCTGAGATTTGAAACAAACGAACCCCATTTTTCTGGTAATCCATCAACAAAGTTGGATACCTTCTCTTCCATCGAAGTAACCACTCCATGAGTGTGCATCTCACTCATCAAGTGGTAGAATCTATTGATCACATCATCAAGGCCTTCTTTTCCCACTGAAGAGAAGTTGTCAAACTCCTTTTTTAATGCTTTTTCCATGATAGCCTTCAGAGAGGAATTCCCGTCATACCTCTTCTCCAACGCATCCCAAAGTTTCTTGGCTTGAGTATACTCCGAATACTGATGGAAAATATCATTCGGAATAGACTGAGTAAGCAAGGCGTAGACTTTCTTCTTAGCGTTGTGTTTTAACTTATGTGCATCCGACATGCCACTTAGAGTAAGTTTTACTCCGTTAGCTCCAATTGGCATGCTGTACCCCGACTCTATTGCCTCCTACAAATTTGTATCCACTCCATTTAAGTAGATTTTGAAACATTGTTTCCATTGTGGGTAGTCATCTAACGTAATAAGTTTTGGGGGTTTATTGTGAATCCCCACTTCGTTCTCCAACAGCAGTAGATTGTGAATACGTGTATCTCTACTTGCTGTGTATGCTGAAAACTGATACTCCATTACACTTCACTTTACTATTTAACAAGCTGCGAATGAAGGTATGCGATTGGGCTTATTCGGGTGATTGAACAAGTGTGAATAGGTTAATCGTGTGACTAACCTAATGCGGATTAGTCAGTCGTCCGAATAAACTAATGCGGATGAGCGGTCAGAATGAAGATCTCAGTCGTACGAATGAGTGTACGAATGAGTTCAATCGTGCGGTTGAAGGATACGTATGAACTTAGTCGTGCGATTGAGACAATCGTGCGACTGAACCTGCTGAAGTTTGATAATTGTAGGTTAAACTTGTTTTGGCCGTAAAAACTCGAATTTTATCAAACCCTAATAGCCGTATGCCGGAAAAACTACACTTTTCTATTGGGAACCATCCAAGACTTTGTTAGACACAAAAAGATTGCGTTATTGATGCAAAAGCACAATTTTGTATCAAAACAATTGAATCAACACGTAATTAAGAGCCTCTAGCTCTGATACCACTTGTTAGGATCTGGTATTTGACCAAACACCACTGATTAACGTGTTAAACCAAACCAAATAGTGTGAAATGCTATTTGATTGGCGATCCAATCAGTGAGAACACACGTAGACATAACAATGACATGAATCTAACATCAACAATCGATTGAGAATCGATCTATAGCGTTCTATGAACTTGGAGTACAAACTTGGAGGCTTCTGGACGGCTAGGGTACGTTTGGAGTCGAAGTGGATTCAATGCTTACCTTTTTCCATGAATTAGGTGGTATTTATAGGTTAGGATTGCTCATTCGGGCGACTGAACCATTAGCATGGTTCATTCGTGCGATTGAGCCATGCGGTTGATCCATTCGCACTACTGAGTGTTCAGTCGTGCGACTGAGTCAGGCGCATGAAGTTGTTCAGGCGTATGGACTATTTAGGCACATGAACACTCAGTCGCATGGCCATTCGGACGCGTGACCACTGTTGGGGCGCATGGTCCAGTCGGACGCATGAGAACTTCACTTTACCAAGTTTGAGTGTATTTAATATTCTAAAATTATGTATAACACTTCAAACAATCACAAACCTATATAATTAAGTCAATATGCGTTAAACAACTCATTAATGAAATATTAAACATTATAAACATAACCAAACATTTTGTATTTCATTAAGTAACCAATAGTTACATAAATGTAAGACATATTACATTCAGATCAGGATCTAGGTACATATACAAATCAACAATTTTAAACTAAAGATTAAAAAACTATTTTTGAAAAGGGTGTAAGAAATAAGAGTTAACCAAAATTATGCATTCTTAGAGATTCGACTAAAAATTTAAAACTAAAATGATCAAATGCCTAGGTAAACAATTTGAAGATGTTCTTATTTGAGGAAACAGATTCCGAATGAATAAGTTTTTGTTCCAAAAAATCACGGATAAAGTGTATTCGAATGTCGATGTGTTTTGTCTTTGAATGTTGAATCGGATTCTTCATAATGTTAAGAACTACAATGTTATCACACAAGATTTTAGTGTCATAAATGTTAAGGCCATAATCAAGAAGTTGTTGCTGGAGCCAAATAATCTGTGAACAACAACTTGAAGAAGCCACATATTTAGCTTTTGCAGTAGAAGTATTGATGGCTCCATATTTGCTCCGCGTTTGAACTCCTTGTGATAATGGATCGATGATTGCATCGGTTGGATGATTTTTATGAATTCTCAACTAAGGAATAACGTCTAGATTAGAAATATGTCCCACTAGTTCTTCAACATTATTTCCTCCTTCTTGTTGATAAACTATGTCCTCCTCTTGATGATTATTAGTATGAGAAGACCAATCACCAAACAGAACATGAACAGTATCAATTGGATTATCTTGAGTAGAAGAGGAACTTGCATCAAAAAGTTGTGGAGCTTGTTCAACTGGTTTAGAATTTGCCTCAGCAGATTAAAAAATTTATGGAATAGCTGAACATGTTGAAGAATAAGGTATGTTTGAAGATATCCCTTTTGTTTGAGGAGATATAAGACCAACTTCATCAGTTAAAATATCCTGAATCGATGAAGTCAAAGGAAGATTAATTGTGGAAATAATAGATGATCGATTAAATGCTTCAAATAATGAAGCATAATCATAAATCCATGAAGGTATAGAACTTGCATCTGTTTTGTTAGATTCATGCCAATCAATATCAAATAACTTAATTATTTGTTTTGATCTTGTAAGGCCCCTTACCCGGGACATTTATAGTTGGACAATCATCACACATAACCTAAAACATACATTTAAATTTGCTAAATACATCGCATCAGAATAACTTTAAACCATTTCATATATGATTAGTTGCTTTTGCAAAAAAATACAACATTGTCAATCATTACAAAAATATCATTTGTTTACATTACATCACAAAAATATCATCTTTATATAAAATGGATGTCATCCCAAAAAACTTGCTAAGTAGCTACGCTCGTGCCATCCTCAACAATCATTACCTGCCAACTGGAAAATACATAAAAGTCAGCGTTGTTGAGTGAGTTCTAGTTTTATAATTATAATACTTTACTTTCATTTAAAACCATTCCTTCACTATCGCATGTGATCATACATCATACGTACAAAAAGATAATCTTAATATTAACTTTCATTATCATACTTCATCGCACGCTACTCATTATCATTCTTTCATTTATTAACCTTTACTTCTCACTCGGACTAATGTCATACGCTACACACCAAACGTAAGCACGAAGCGGGTACTGGGCCAAAGTCTATAAATATACCCCCATTCATTACACACGTAGCCTGGCACCAGTAATGAGGCAAGCGACAATGGTGTCATACGTTTGGCCAGTCACAAAGACTTGACCCCTGTGTGTATCCTTAAGGGTTAGCTACACCACACATAGTTAAGCTAACGACATTTTAGAGTCGTGCACCTCCTTTCATTTTCTTGCAAGCCTTTCCATTTTCATCATTCATTAATGCATGAATTCTTTCATTCTTTACGTTCCTCATTCATTATCTTTCCGCTTTTGTTACATAATAGTTTACGTTCATTTCATAGCCATAACACATAAGTCATGGAATAATAGCATACCCCATCACACATCATCACAAACATCATGCATCATTCATTCACATACACATACACATGCACACAAGTACAAGTCATTGTAGAACATAACCGACCCTCCGTAGGATAGTGGGGGTTCAGGGCGGCAACCCCTGACAGCGGGATCCTAGGGGCAGCAGCCCCTAGTGGGGTCCAGGGGCAACGCCCTTGGCTGGAGTCGTGCTTTTTCACATTGGTATAACACATTTTTTTATAGAAAAATCAATCTTCATGTTAAAACCTCTTAAAATCTTGGTCATTTAAATTGTATATTTAGTATACATTTCCAGCCCCAAACAAGTTTAAAATATTTAAAATAAGGGATTTAGAACTCACCTAGACTCGATGAGTAGCTTCTCAATCAAGCTTTTTAAGAAAGGCTAACACTACGCACATTGCAGATAAGATAACACTTAAAGGGGTTAATTTCTGCCTAATTTCACTGCAAGATCAGCAGATTCGCTGCTAGTTTCGATAGCAATTTCGCTGCCACCTTCGCTAGCAGTTTTGCCCAACTTTCATTGGAAATTCAAGTGTGCAAAACTACCTGTGAAACTATAGTTTTGTAGGAAGATCCATAGTTTTACCTGACGACTACACAATTTCGCTAGATGAACTCATAATTTTGCTAAACGGGCTGAAATTACAAACTATCCATTTTTAATCCAAAACTTCAATCTTTTACACCCAAAACGTTGGCTTATCACCTAAGAAGGTATATCTAAGCTTCTTACATGTTTTCTTACACCAAAACATGAGTTTTAGTTGATTCTTTGCCATATTAAAAAACCCCAAACCCTAGAAATCGAATTTACTCCTAAAGAAATGATTAAACAATGTTTCTTACCTGGATTCTTGTTCTTTTCTTGTTGTTTGGATGCCCACAAACACCGATCTTCAATCTCTTGATCAACCGATCCTAAGATCACCACTTTCTCTCCATTTTCTCTCTCTACACACTCTCCCTAAAATTTGGGTGTTGAGTTGCAAATAAAGTGGCTCAAGCTTATCCATTGATATATACCGGATGTTCCCGAGACCTTAAACTCGTCTAATACATAAACCGCGAGGTTTACTCAGTCAATTATCCATTTCCCACTTATTTTCATTAAATAGTCCCGGATAAGCCTATTATTATTAATTGTCTCATTTCGACTATATTCTAGGCATTATAGATCTTTTATTATAAACCATGTATACAAATTTATGGTGAATAACCAATAAAATAACATTCATTAGCTTTTTCATCAAATTCAGATTTTGAATCACATGTGTTTAATAGAGTACAACAAAATCTAAATGTTTTGAAATATTTGACTTTGGGTTTATATTTGAAAAATATTTCATAAGGAGTCATATTTTGTTGTTTGTTGATTAACACATGATTCTGAACATAACACGTAGTGTTAACAACTTCAACCCAAAAAATGATGGTAATTTGGCTGCTGATAACATTGTTATGGCAGCTTTAGTTATTGTTCTTGTAGAGATTAATAAAGAGACTGATGCAACCTAAACATCCAATGTCTATCCTGCATGCTGCACAAGTGCATTGAAGAAGAATGCTTAGGAAGTTTTACACATGCAACAGAAAAAACTCTAAGTGTAAAATCTTCCGAAGCCAAGACCAATTATCTTCTGAAGCCAAATATGAAGTCTTCCAAAGTCCCAGAGACAAAGTCTTCCGAAGCTTCACTCATGAAGATAGATTTCTTCCGAAGAATTTTAATACATGCTTTATCTAATGTACTTTTCCATAAAGCTGGACACCTTTTCGCTGCACCTCTGTAAGGTCACCAACTTACATGAGTTGGTGAAAAGGTCCATGCTTTTGGTAACTGTACATTGAGGTCTTGAGTGTGTAACTTTCTACTTCATGTACTTTATCCTTTTTGTAATAGATAAGGATGTGAGCTATGGCATGTCATAGTCACAAGTCAAAAGGCAATCTGCCTTTTGACTCTACAATTGATTTTGTTTTGTGCCTAGTCAATTGTATCCAGCTGGCTTTCAAAGTATAACTGGCTGTAGGATGTAGTATAAGTATCTCATGTTCTTGTATCTTTCATATATGCTTTGTAACACTTGTAATAGAACATAGAGAAAGCAATATACTGTATTCTTGAAACCATATACTTGTGTTCTTTGTGTTTTGTCTCTCATATTACTTGTGTTCTTAGTGTCTTACCTTGGTTAATCCAGTTTACTATTTGATTAAGTTTTAGTTAATCTCCTCTTTGTGTTGTTGTGTTGTAATTGACCCCTTCAACGGTCCTGCATTGGTATCAGAGCTTTCAGGCTCTTGATATAAGATCTCACCATCTTAAGATCCTTCTCACACACAAATACTAAAATTTTCAAATAGCAACCATTTCCAAGACTGATATGGAAACTGGAACCATGAACAAGTCCCCACTGATCACTCTTGATGAGTTGATACCTGGTGTTTGAGAATGGAAGGTTTCATCGGGTCTCTTGATTCAAGAATATGGGAGTCTATTGAGAATAGACCTTTCATACCAACACCCCTTCTGCTACTAGTGATGGTATGATCCCAAAAGATGTGGCTAACTACTCTGATGAAGATAGAAAGAGAGTAGAGATTGAAAGAAAAGCCACGACAGCCCTTCAAACTACCCTTCCAAACTCTGTGTACAGAGGTTTCAATAAGTGCAAAATAGCCAAGCAGCTGTGGGATGCACTGAAACTGATGTATGAGGGTTTCCTTTGAAGCCAAGGAGAACAAGAAGGATCTCCTGAAGCAGTAGTTTGAAAACTTCACCTTCAAAACAAGTGAAACCATGACTCAGCAGTACTTCAGGTATGTTGAGATTGTGGATACCCTAGTGGATGGATGAGTTTCTCTTGAGAATAGAGACATTGTAAGGATGTTCATGTCCTTAGTTCCTAGGCAATGGACACACTACTGTGTGGTGATCAAGAGAACTGAAAATCTCGAAACTCTTACTCTGACAGAGTTATATGGGATTCTCAGTGGCTACCAGATGGAGATGAACATGCAAGGTTCATCTGGCAACTCCAACAATCAAATGGGTTCAACCCTACATGTGGTTGAAAGGGATAGCATAGAACCTAAACATCATCTCATATGCTACCCTAACAACTCATCATAGGGTCCTTTCATCACCTTCCCAGAGACACCAAGAGAGAACTACACTCAAGGAAGCCCATTCCAAGAGACAAGCTCTTTTCAAGCTTTTGTGTCTTCTGATGAAAGCTGTGGCAACTATCTTTTCACTCTTGAAGACCTGGACTGTATTCATCCAGATGATCTGGAATACATGGAAATAGTCCGGCAGATGGCTCTTCTCACTCATAGAGCCAAGAAGTTCTACAAGAGGATTGGAAGGAAGTTTCCAAGCAATGCAATCAGTGGAAAGTTTGGCCTGGACAAAGGCAAAGTCAAGTGTTAGAACTGTAACTTGATGGGCCATTTTGCTAGAGAGTGTAAGGCACCTAGAGAAAATGGTGGCCAAACACAATCCAGACCAAACTATACTGACAAAGCTCTCCAGAATAAGAAGTCAAAGCAGCAGGCTATTGTTGTTATTGAAGAAGGAGGCTTTGATTAGAGCTTTCAGGTGGAAGATGCTTCTCCTAACCAAGCATTAATGGCAGATCATGATGAAGCCAAGGTATTAGAACATCTTTGTACTCCTAAATGCATTGCTAAAGTTAATAGATACAGGACCTATAACCTGGAGATAAGATCTGACCTTGAGTCCTTAAACATTTTAAAATCTAATTTTAGAAAGTCTGAAAATGATTATAAACTGAAGATAGAGAACCTAGAGAAAACCATTTCAGTTCTAAAACATGAACACATAGATTTTAGGACTCAAATCAAAGATCTCATAACCAAGTTAACTGAGTGCCAGGCTGAGCTTGTGATCAGCAAAGCCATGGCAAAAAAGAGTGTTCTTGAAGAAAAGACCTTCAAGAACATGATATCCTCATCCCTGCACAACAAAGTGTGCTATGAAAACAGGCAGGGACTAGGATCCAATGAGATAGCTCCTCCACACACAATCTTGTCTGTAAGATCTCCTAGGTGTGGAACTTATGAAGATAAGCTTCCTCTTATAGATCCTATGAGTGAAGAGGATGAAGATGAGACAGTGAAGAATTTCTATGAGAAGAGTGAAGAGGAGGATTCCAAGAAGGGTCACTATTCTTCTAAGGAGAAGAAGAAGACTGTGATGACCAAGTCCATGAGAAAGAACTTGATCAGAAAAAGCAAAAGAAAGGCAAGGAAGGCTCAAGAGATCAAGGCTACTTTTGACTCTAAGCATAAACAAATTTTCATCTCTGTAGGGTTTAAAGTGGTAGGGACTAAAGACATCAACCAAAACTCTTCTGCAAAGAGTTCTGGTTCTTGTTCAACTCATCTCAGTAACAAGAAGAAGACTGATCTGCTGTCTACCACTGCTGCACAGCCTGGACCATCAAACTCCAAGCACAGTTCCCAGCCTAAGAGGACTGTCTCAACATCTGCAAAGATGAAGGTGAGAAGGGATGTGACCAAAGACAGTCTTGTTCTCAGGAAAAGACTCTTGTGAAGAAGAAGATGAATTGTGTCATGTGTGATAGTACCGCTCACATTGCTAAGGATTGTCCATACAATCCTAAAGGTACTGTCCAGATGACCAAAACGAAGACTTCAAAGGGTCTCAAGAAGATTCAAGCTTCGGAAGGAAAATTTGTTTCCCTCAGAAGCTCCAAATCTAAGAAGAAGGCAAGTGGAAAATTACCTTCGGAAGAGAAGTTGGTCTCGGAAGAAAGGAGTTCTTCCGAAGCACTAAAGTCTACTACAATGTCTGCAGAATCTTTCGAAGGATCAGTCATCAAAACATCCGAAGTTCCAAAAGCTTCCGAAGTTTTGAAGGTAAGTCCAAGACTCAAAAGGTGGTGTGGATGTCTAAGAAAGACCAAATGACTGAGATTTCTCATCTACAATAGCTCAAGATCCTCTTAGTAGAACCATAGGATCTATTACTGTTGAATTACCTTTTGTAAATGAGCCCAAGACAAGCAAGGCTTGGGTTTCCAAATGTAACTAATCATTTTCTTTATGCAGGGACAGCTGAAGACAAACAAAAATTTCTGGATCATAGACAGTGGCTGTTCCAGGCACATCACAGGCAATAGGTCACTACTCCAGAACTTTGAAAGGATTGATGGAGGACCAGTTGCTTTTGGAGGAGATGAAGGTGGTTACATTTCTTGAAGGGGCAAGGTCACAAAATGTAAGTTATGTGCTCCAAATTATACATAAAAGTCCTATCAAAAGCACATCAATATTCCTTAATATCTTCCTTAAAATGATGAAAATGTACTTAAAAGTCTTAAATTGTGTTCTCAGGTGTTTAAAAGGGCAAGATGGACAAAAGAAGCATATTTAGCAAGAAATTGAAGAAATCTAAGCTTTGGAGTCCAAGCATGGATTCGTGCCTCTTTAAGCACGCCCCCATGCTTTGCGAAGAACACACCTCCGTACTAAATTAACACACCCCCGTGTTTGGACACCTGACAAGACAAAAAGTACTGTTCCCTAAAAGTAGACACGGGGCCGTGCCTTTTAGGCACCGGGCCGTGCCCCACCACCAACACGGGGCCGTGCACGACATAACCTGCATGTACGAGCCGATCAACTTTCATAAGCATTGTACTAGCACGGGGCCATGCCTTTTAGGCACGGGGCCGTGCTTAAACACTCCGAAAAGCCTATAAATAGAAGCCTAAGTTCACCATTTTTGGCAAGCTTTGGTGGGATAGTTACTCTGCAGAACTCTCTCTGGAATCAAGACTTCAAGATCATTTGGAGGCTTGGGAGGTGCATACAACAATTGGAAGAAGCTCGGAATTGTCTAAACACCATCCATTATGGATTATCGGTTCGATGTTCCATTTCACTGGTGATTACATATGTATCTTCTTTGTTATATGTTGTTATGTTCAAGCTCATTATTAGCTAAATTCTTTTTATCATCCTAATCGGATGAAACTTATGTAATTTGTGATGAACTAATGGTGTGATAAATATTATGTTAATGTTATGGTGGTCTTGGGTAAACTATTGATGGGTAGCATCTACATTTGAACGGGAAGTTATAAATTTATGGTTTGTGATTGTGATCGTCATACAAAGTTGAAAAACCATATGATTAACTTTCATTTGCAAAACCGGTCTTCATTATAAATACATGGCTAATGAACTAGAAATGGTTATTAGAAATCTTATCATATTAACTTTCTGATCATTTGCGGGTTCCCTTTTATTTGTTCGGAAACTTTAGTAATTGTTACGGTTTTAAAATTAATGGTATGTTAGGAAGGAACCTGATCAACTCTCTTTTTTACATTAAGTTATGTTTTCAGAAATCGTATGTCAAATAGGTCACAAAAGATTTACCTACATTACTAGGGCTTTGATCTAAGCAGTAAAACTCAGCCTGACAGGATCAAGTCACTACAACAATAGGATAGACGAGAAATCGTGCCAGCTCATCTTTATAAACATTAACATAATTACATTAATCCCTATCTTAAATCACACCACCAATTCATCACAATTACATAACTTGAATCTAATTAGGATGATAACTTTTATTCCTTGGTTTTAAATCCAAATGCTTCAAATCTTAGTTTACTTGCTTTCTATTATTGTTTATTTTTAATCCAAGAAATATTTCTATACAAATTATCATTTTCTTTAACAAAAACCAAATCTGATAGTCAAACATCAAGTTTGTTGAGTAGGCTAGGTGTGTCCACAGATTGATACTCGGTTCTTACCAAAACTATATTACCACACGACAGGTACACTGCGTTTTGTGTGTGTGATTTAGTATTAGTAGTAACCAATTAAAACTGAATATGTGCAATAAATCTATATCAAATTATATATACTATCCACACCCATCAAGTTTTTGGCGCCGTTGCTGGAGACACACGGCAGTTTGAAAGACAAACTAAATTTTTGACTATCTTGTATATAACTTGTTAACATATTTTTGTTTAAACTTCATTTTTTTTATTTTTAGGCAGTTTGCCCTAGTTATTTTAGTTACTTTTGCTGATTCGTTTTAAGCCTTAGTTAGTTTATGCTTCTTTAAGTTAGTGTATGTCCGACTCGTCTAGTTCTGAATTTGTTCCGCCTCTTCCGGAACCCGAACGACTTTTCCGTCAAAGATTGCGCAAAAGATCACAACAAACAGCACCAGTCATTGAAGAAGATATTTTGGAAGATACACCATCCGAAGAAGACATGGCTAACCAAAACGAGGAAATAAAGATAACACACTATGCCATACCGTCAATAGATGGTTATAAGTCTAGTGTTGTCCAACCAGCAATAGCGGCCAACAATTTTGAGATTAAGTCTAGTATTATCCAACTCATAGAAAACTCTGTTCAGTTCCATGGGTTACCAGACGAAGATCCTAATGCTCACATATCACGATTCCTTCGTATATGTGCAACCTTCAAAATCAATAACTGTTCAGACGATGCCATTCGACTAAGACTTTTTCCATTTTCACTTCGAGGCCGAGCCATCAATTGGCTTGATTCACTTCACCTGGTTCCATCATCATAAAGGCGGAAATGGCTGAACAATTCCTTTTGAAATATTTTCCACCCGATTGCACCACCAAACTAAAAAGCAACATCACAAGTTTTCGCTAGGACGACGATGAATTATTACATGTAGCATGGGAGAGATACAAAAGTCTCCTTCGGAGATGCCCACATCACGGACTTGATCTGTGGCTGCAGTGTCAAACCTTTTACAATGCAATCAGCGGAGCCCACAAGCAAGCGGTAGACCAAAGTGCGGGAGGAGATTTTGGAAGTGTCACGCCAACAGAAGCATACCAAGCCTTAGAAATAGCAGCTAAGAAGAGCTTTGCTTACAATCCCTTAAGAACCAAACCTAGTTCTCAAGGTATTCATCAAGTAGACTCTGAAAGCCTAATTGCAGCCCAATTTGAAGCTCTAACCAAAAAATTCGAACAATTGCAAAGAAAGCTAAGAAAAACTCCAACACCATGCAACACATGTGGAAATTCACACAAGACCAACGAATGCCCACAAGGCATTATGATGGTTGAAGATGTTGACTACATAGGAGGCCCAAACAACTCATACAACAACAACTCAAATTGGAGAAGCAACTTGAATTATAGAGATGCTGGTAGTAACCAACAATCATCTGGATTCACCGAAGGCCACCGTACCAACAACAGAAACCACCATACCAAGGTCCAGCAGTAGTAACCAAGACCGTGGAGCATCATCAATGGAAGACTTATTGCAACAATTGTTGTTAACCACACAGCCATAGATGATTAGATCCGGAAATCTGATCGAATAAATGTGGAGAGGTTCCAAAGAAATGAAGCTGACATCAAAAGCAACAAAGCATCATTGCAAACCATAGAGCACCAAGTAGGTCAAATAGCACAGCAGCTATCTGATAGACCTCAAGGAGCTTTGCCCAGTAACACTATAACAAATCCCAATGCTCAAGTCAAAGCCATCACCACCAGGAGTGGCAAAACCACTAAAGGTGATGCACCTGCATTACAACCCATCCTTGAAGAGCTAGAAACTGAAACTCCAAGTAATGCGAGTGATAAGCAAAAGCAACCTGTTGTTATTGAAGAACCAGCCAAGAAATACGTTCCACCACCACCTTATGTTCCACCACCTCCATATCCAGGACGTTTGAGACAACAAAGAATGGAGGCACAATATGGAAAATTCATTGGGTTGTTCAAGCAACTCCACATCAATCTACCCTTGGTGGAGGCCTTAGCACAAATGCCAAACTACGCTAAGTTTCTAAAAGGTGTCTTGTCAAGCAAAAATAAACTGGAAGAGTTATGACACGTAGTTTTGAATGAGGAATGCTCCGCAGTTCTTCAAAACAAACTACCTCAAAAGATGACTCATCCAGGAAGTTTCACCATACCTTGCCTAATAGGAAATATTTCTATCAGTAATGCGTTAGCTGATTTAGGTGCAAGCATTAACCTTATGCCTTATGTAGTTTTCGAAAAATTAAACCTAGATGAACCGAGACCTACCCGTATGAGCATCTAGTTAGCTGACCGTTCTGTCAAATATCCAAGGGGCATCATTGAAAATCTCTTAGTTAAAATTGACAAATTCGTATTTCCCATTGATTTTGTGATCCTTGACATGGATGAA
Organism: Flaveria trinervia; assembly: GCA_025506515.1. NCBI lineage: Eukaryota > Viridiplantae > Streptophyta > Magnoliopsida > Asterales > Asteraceae > Flaveria > Flaveria trinervia. The sequence continues at coordinate 52,021,516 of CM046449.1, read as the reverse complement.
GACAAAAAGGTTCCACTTATCCTAGGTCGACCTTTCTTAGCGACTGCTCGAGCTCTCATTGATGTTTGTACAGGCAAACTTATGCTTAGAGTAGACGAGGAGGAAGTAACTTTCGATATAGGCCAATCCATGAAACAACACTCTCTATTACGTTGATGCTTGCGATTCGATCATAAGTTGTCATTTGGAGAAAACTCTTCAAAATGAAGCTTGCAACATTCAACTAATAGAAGTTCAAATCACCGAACCCATTTATGAGAACCAAATCATTCAAGAACTTGAAGTTGATGAAACAACACTTCATGAAGAAGCATTTGACATCATTGAGCAAGACCTAGAACCAAAAGCCAAACCTTCTATAGAAGACCCTCCGGTTTTAGAGCTCAAAGAACTTCCATCTCATCTCGAATAGGCTTTTCTTGAAAACACAACTAACTCCTATCATAATTTCATCCGCCTTATCAATTGATGAGAAGAACAAGTTGCTCAATGTACTCAAGGCACACAAACGAGCAATTGCATAGAAAATCATGGACATCAAGGGAATCAATCCATCCTTTTGTACTCATAAAATATTGATGGAGGAGAACTTCAAATCCGTCATTCAACCTCAAAGACATTTAAACCTGAGCATGCAAGAGGTGGTGAAGAAAGAAGTAATCAAACTGCTAGATGCCGGTTTGATTTACCCTATTTCTGATTCACCTTGGGTCAATCCCATCCAATTTGTTCCAAAGAAAGAGGATGATTGTTGTAACTAACGAGAAGAATATGGAGAGTTTGCATAGACTATCGCAAACTCAATGACGCCACAAGGAAAGATCAGTTCCCTCTTCCTTTTATTGACCAAATGCTTGAGCGATTATCTAGAAAAATGTTCTACTGTTTCTTGGATGGTTTCTCAGGATATTTTCAAATCCCTATTGCTCCTGAAGATCAAGAGAAGACAATATTCACATGTTCATATGGCACATTTGCTTATCGGCAAATGCCCTTTGGATTGTGTAATGCTCCTACTACATTTCAAAGATGCATGGTAGCAATTTTTCATGACATGATTGAACACTCAATGGAAGTTTTCATGGATGATTTCTCCATCTTTGGAAACTCATTTGAGCAATGTCTTGAAAATCTGGAAAAGATGCTGGTTAGATGTGAAGATTCTAACCTTGTTTTAAACTAGGAAAAGTGCCACTTCATGGTTACGGAAGGAATAGTGTTAGGACACAAAATCTCTCGAGCAGGGCTTGAAGTCGATCAAGCCAAAGTCGACACTATTTCTAAACTTCCACACCCCATAACCGTGAAAGATATCAGAAGTTTCCTAGGTCATGCAGGATTTTACCGTTGTTTCATCAAAGATTTCTCAAAAATCGCTCGAGCAATGACTCAACTTCTCGAGAAAGACGCTCAATTCGTATTTTCTGACGAATGCATTAATGCATTTAAATTGCTTAAAGAGAGGTTGGTAACCGCTCCAATCATGGTTTCCACAGATTGGACACTATCATTTGAACTCATGTGTGTCGTAAGCGATTTCGTGGTAGGAGCCGTATTAGGACAAAGGAAAGACAAGCAATTTCACCCAATTCATTATGCGAGCAAAACCCTAAACGACGCACAAGAAAACTACACCACCACCGAAAAAGAACTTCTTGCGATAGTTTTTGCATTTGACAAGTTTCGCTCGTATCTCATCCTTTCGAAAACAATTGTTTACACCGATCATGCAGCCCTTCGTTATTTGTTCAACAAACAAGATGCAAAGCCGAGATTGATTCCTTAAAACCCTAAATGACGTAGAAGAAAACTACACCACCACCGAAAAAGAACTTCTTGCGATATTTTTTGCATTTGACAAGTTTCGCTCGTATCTCATCCTTTCGAAAACAATTGTTTAAACCAAATTATAAATATATGTTTTCGGGAAATAAAGAAGTAAACTCATGAGGTCCAAATAAAATTGAAAACGTTTTCTGTGATATCCTTAAAGCAATAATCTAATCTAGTAAAATATTTAATCATGTAAAATGAAGCACTATTACCCAATTCCATCCATATGCGAGTTTATTTTTGAGCCTTAAATAGATTTTGTAAAATTGCAAATCTACTTTCATTCTGGATTTAATTGAGGGTGCCATATGATACGTGTAATTAGAACTTGATTTGGGTATGCATTTCAAGACCTTAATTAGTATTTGTTGCATAAAAATGAGTTAGGCACTAGGAAACCTTAACCATTCGAGCCCCAACAATTGTCTTTAGTTTTCCTTACCCGAACGTCAACCATAGTGAGCCCCGTTGCGCTTAAATGTTTTTTATCTTTCAATCACCCGAGGTGCCAAGTCACTTAACCAAAAGCCTTGTACAAAACCCGTTTTCGTTAAAGACACGTTTTTGGCTTATGTTAAAAAAAATATTGTTCTTTTACTGGCAGACTTAAAGAACTGGAATGCATTTTTTTAATTTCAATTTGCTTTGTTGCCTTCATCACGAAAAACCGGGACTTCCCCCGGAAATCCGCGAACAAATTTTCAATCTCACGTTTGACGCAAGAAAGAAATGGCAAAAAAGGAACAAGTTCCACCATTTTGTGGAATTTCAAAAAGTGCTACAAAGAGACGGGCAAAAAGATATGAAAGATGCCCGAATTGTGGAAATTGGTCTCATAATGGAAAATGCAAAAAGAATCTAACTGAATCTCAATACGAATACATAGAACTAATCCGATTGGGTGCTATTAGGCTTCAAGCCGAATGATCCTTGAGAAAGGAAAGTTTTGTGTATCTTCGGGTAAAAGATGAAGTACGATTCTTGAAAGCAAAATATGGTCTTAACAATCTGATCTTAAACGAGTCCTCAAGCTAGCATCTCCCTTCTAGCTTGAAGTATTGTATAGGGAACCTTTATTGCTTTCCTTGTAGTTTATGTAGAAAAATAAGCCAAGACCATCGTCTTTAGCAATTAGCCAACTTTTCCAAATATTCCATACCCGAGCCCGAGCCAAATTAAAACCCATCAAAGACCTAATATTTATGCAAGTAAATATCTAAGTAGGTGGAGATTTGATCCCTTAACAAACTTATGATTTCACACGTATTCATATAGGCAATTGAGTGTATTAGTCATACTTAATCTTGATTATGACTCCATATATTGAGCCGAGTGTGAGTGCACCTTGTGAGAAGTGTGGATTTTTGCATGATTATAATCTTTACTAACCTATTGCTTGCTAGGATATCATTTTACATATGCTTAGAATATTTATATTGGATGAAAACAATGTTTACTTGCGTATTTCTCGAAAGACATATTTATAATTTGTTTTATTTGGTTTTTGGTGGATTTGTCATTTTAAGTGATTTTTGCTTGAGGACAAGATAAGTTCAAGTGTGGGAATGTTTGATGCGCTCCAAATTATAAATAAAAATCCTATCAAAAGCACATCAATTATTCCTTAATATCTTCGTTAAAATGATGAAAATGTAGTTAAAAGTCTTAAATTGTGTTTTCAGGTGTTTAAAAGGGCAAGATGGACAAAAGAAGCATATTTAGCAAGAAATTGAAGTAATATGAGCTTTGGAGTCCAAGCATGGGGCCGTGCCTCTTTAAGCACGCCCCTATGCTTTGCCAAGACACACCCCTATGCTAAATTAACACACCCCCGTGTTTGGACATCTGACAGGACAAAAAGTACTGTTCCCTAAAAGTAGACACGGGGCCGTGCCCCACCACCAACACGGGGCCGTGCCCCAATTAGCATGGGGCCGTGCCCGACATAACCTGCATGTACGAGCCGACCAACTTTCGTAAGCATTGTACTAGCACGGGGCCACGCCTTTTTGGCACGGGGCCATACTTAAACACTCTGGAAAGCCTATAAATAGAAGCCTAAGTTCACCATTTTTGGCAAGCTTTGGGGGAGATACTCTGCAGAACTCTCTCGGGAATCAAGACTTCAAGATCATTTGGAGGCTCGGGAGGTGCATACAACAATTGGAAGAAGCTCGGAATCGTCTAAACGCCATCCATTGTGGATTATCGGTTTGATTGTTCCATTTCACCGATGATTACATATCTATCTTCTTTGTTATATGTTGTTATGTTCAAGCTCATTATGAGCTAAACTCTTTTTATCATCCTAATCGGATGAAACTTATGTAATTTGTGATGAACTAATGGTGTGATAAATATTATGTTAATGTTATCGTGGTCTTTGGAAAACTATTGGTGTGTAGCATCTACATTTGAACGGGAAGTTATAAATTTATGGTTTGTGATGGTGATCGTCATACAAAGTTGACAAACCGTATGATTAACTTTCATTCACAAAACGGTCTTCAATATAAATCCATGGCTAATGAACTAGAAATGGTTATTAGAAATCATATCACTTTAACTTTCTGATCATTTGCGGGTTCCCTTTTATTTGTTCGGAAGCTTCAGTAATTGTTACGGTTTTCTAAAAGTAATGGTATGTTAGGAAGGAACCTGATCAACTCTCTTTTTGACATTAAGTTATGTTTTCAGAAATCGTATGTCAAATAGGTCACAATAGATTTACCTACATTACTAGGGCTTTGATCTAAGCAGTAAAACTCAGCCTCACAGGATCAAGTCACTACGGTAGCAAGATAGACAAGAAATCATGCCAGCTCATCTTTATAAACATTAACATAATTACATTAGTCCATATCTTTAAATCACACCACCAATTCATCACGGTTACATAAGTGGAATCTGATAGTCAAACATCAAGTTTGCTGAGTAGGCTAGGTGTGTCCACGGATTGATACTCGGTTCTTACCAAAACTATATACCACACGACAGGTACACCGCCTTTTGTGTGTGTGATTTAGTATTAGTAATAACCAAGTAAAATTGAATCTGTGCAATAAATCTATATCAGATTATATATACTATCCACACCCATTAGTAAGCTCAGCATAGAAAAGGTAAACTTTGTCAAGGAGCTTAGATACAATCTTCTGAGTGTATCTCATTTTTGTGATCAGAGTCATAACATGCTCTTTACTGAGCATGAGTGCATTGTTCTTAAGCCTGGTGTGGTTATTCCTCATGAGCATATCCTGTTGAGAGCCCCTAGGAAAGGAAACATGTACAAGATGGACTTGAAAGAAACCTCTCCCTCTGGAGAAGTTTCATGCTTTCTGTCTAAAGCAAATAGTGATGAGTCTTTTCTATGGCATAAAAGAATGTGCCATGTAATCTTTAAGGACATGAATAAATTAATTAAGCATGATTTGGTAACTGGAATGCCAAAGAAAGAGTTTACAAGTGATGACCATTGTGTTGCATGCCTGAAAGGGAAGCAACATAAGGTTTCTCACAAGCCTAAGGAAAGAAAATCCATCACTACACCCTACACTTGTTACGTATGGATCTCTTTGGCCCCACTAGTGTAATGAGTTTAGGAAGGACCTCTTACTATTTAGTGATCATAGATGACTTTACAAAATTCACTTGGGTCTTCTTCTTAGAACTAAGGATGAGACTCCTGAGATTCTAAAGAATTTCATCTTAAAGGTTGAGAATCAGTCTGATCACAAGGTCAAAATCATAAGATGTGATCAAGGAACTGAATTTAAGAACCAAACCCTTGATACATTCTGTGATGAAAAGAGTATTACAAGACATTTAGTGCTCCCAGGACTCCTCACCAGAATGGTGTTGCTGAGAGGAGAAACAGGACACTGATTGAAGCTGCAAGAACCATGCTGTCTGACTCTAAGCTGCCTGTCACCTTCTGGGAAGAGGCATTCAACACTGCCTGCTATGTGTAGAACAGAGTTTTAGTAGTTAAGACTCATGGCAAGACTCGTATGAACTTTGGCACAAGAGGAAACCTTTCATTGGTTTTCTCAGGTCATTGGATGTCTTTGCACCATCTTGAATACCAAAGATCAAATTGCCAAGTTTGCTGAGAAATCAGATGATGGACACTTTATTGGATACTCTTCTCAAGCTAAAGCTTATAGAGTATAAAATCTTAGAACTAGAATTGTTAAGGAGTCAGCCAATGTGACTTTCAATGAACACACACCCTGTGTTGCTGGTTCTGGTCCGGATTGGTTATTTGATCTTGACTTAGTTACCAACTGTTTTAACAAATCTTGTGAGAATGTTTTAGGATCTATAGAAAATTTAAATACAGGTGATCCTGATCCAAGATTTGAGCTAAGAAGACCTTCAAGTCATACATCTTCAGCTCCAGTTGGAACTACTTCTGCTAATGAGGTTTCTATCAGCACTACAATGACAAACTCAGCTGATACATCTGGGGTGCCTTCAAATTCTAGCTTAGAGGCTCCACAACAAGATTAGAACACCTCAATTATGGAAGACAACAATGGTGGTGGTGACAGTGACCAATAATTTCTTGATGCCACTAACCACACCATAGATGAGAACATCAATGATGTCACACACTGCTTGGATCAAGTCTCTCTTGAAAAGTGTGCTGATGTGGTGGGAGAACATCTATGCCAGATCTTAATTTCTCTAATTTAGATCTCTCTCAGCAACTTGCTTCTTATCCACAACATCTATGCCACCACAAACATCATTAGAGATGTTGTCATAGGGGTAAGGACAAGAGGACAAACCCATGAAGCAAATGTTTGTCTTCACTCTTGTTTCTTATCCCAGATAGAACCAAAGAAAGTTGATGAGGCTCTAAAGGATGGAAGTTGGGTTGAAGCTATGCAACAAGAGCTGCTTCAATTCAAAAGGCAGAAAATTTGGAACCTTTGTCCTCTTCCTTCTGGGAAGACTACCATTGGAACCAAATGGGTGTTTATGAATAAGAAGATGATAGAGGCATCATCATCAAGAACAAAGCTAGATTGGTTGTTCAAAGATACACACAAGAAGAAGGGATTGACTACACTGATGTCTTTGCTCTAGTGGCAAGATTAGAAGCTGTTAGGATATTTCTTGCATTTGCTGCATCCAAGAACTTCAAGGTTTTTCAGCTTGATGTGAAGTGTGCCTTTTTATATGGAGTGATAGATGAAGAGGTATATGTCAAACACCACCTGGTTTTTTAGATCCTGGTCATCCTGATTATGTGGACAAGCTTAACAAAGCTCTCTATGGGCTACATCAGGCACCCGGGAAATGGTATGAGACACTGTCTGAGTATCTCTGTAAACATGGATACAGGAGAGGTACTATAAATGGAACTCTCTTCATCAAAAGACATGGAATGACATATTGCTAGTCCAAATTTATGTGGATGAAATCATCTTGGTTCAACTAATCCAAAGCTTTGTAAAGACTTTGAGAAGCTGCTGAAAGACAGATTTGAAATAAGTGCCATGGGGGAACTCAATTTCTTTCTGGGAATTCAAGTGAAGCAAGTTGAATATGGCATCTTCATAAGTCAGTCAAAGTATGTTCAGGACATACTCAAGAGGTTCAACATGACTTACTGTAACATTGCTAAGACACCCATAGCCAGAAACCACTCCCTTGGACCTGATCTGGAGGGGGAGTGTGTAGATGAGCACTTATATAGGGCTATGATCGGGTCTCTTATGTATCTTACTGCTAGCAGGCCTGATATTATGTTTGCTACATGCATCTGTGCAAGATATCTAGCCAACCCTAAGATGTCTCACCTCATCACTGGCAGGAGGATTCTAAGATACCTCAAAGGTGCTTCAACACTTGGTTTATGGTACCCTAAGAATCCTGACTTCAATCTGTATGCTTATACAGATAGTGATTATCGTGGCTGCAACATGAGTGCAAAGTCTACAAATAGGGGATGTCAATTCCTTGGTGGAAGGGTTGTCTCATGGCAATGCAAGAAACAATCCTGTGTCTTTGCATCAACTGCTGAAGCTGAATACATTGCTGCTGCTAGCTGCTGTGCTCAAGTACTTTGGATTCAGAATCAGATGCTGGACTATGGGTTAAACTTCAAGGAGACTCCCATTCACATAGACAACAACAGTGCTATCTCAATCACAGAGAATCCTGTGCAACACTCAACGACAAAGCATGTCAATATCAGGTATCATTTAATAAGAGATAACTATGAAAAGGGATTAATTAAACCAGTCAAAGTTCACACAGATGAACAATATGCTGATCTGTTTACAAAGCTTTTGATGAAGAGAGATTTAATATCTAATATCAGCTATTGGGATGATAAACTTTGAGTAAGTTTTTCTTAAAACTAATTCTTATTATTTCTTAAAATATGTGTGTCCTAAGTTGTCTAGTTCATCACTTTCACAAGCTCATGTTTTCTTTGGATGAAAATTTCTTTTTCAAGACTTTCCTTAGATTTTTAAAAATTCTGATACTTCGAAAGTTATGCTTTTAACTTTTGAAGCAAATCATGCCTTCAAAATAAATAACCGTCTAAGAAATTTACCTTTGGAAAAGCTTTCAGATTTATCTTCCAAAGCTTAAATAGTTGTCTCAGACACTTACTTATTCTCAAGGACCATTTACTTCTGAAGCAAAATTAACTCTCGGAAGCGTTGTTGTCTTATATACAAAGCATTCAAATTTTAATTTCTCTTCCGAAGCAAAATTCTCAAAACTATCAGGAAATTCTTCTGAAGTCATTTTAGCTTCGGAAGCTTTTTAATTAAAACTTTCGAAGATAATAAACCTTCGGAAGCTTTTTGAGCAAAAGTAAACTATTTTTTCAGAGGTGGGACCGACATCCAGATTTCAAAGTTTATCCTCTTTCATTAAAATTTATCTGAAATCCCTCTCACATATAAACCCAACGGTTTCCCCCTTTCTATCATCTGTTCTTCCTCCAACCTAAAAACCGAAAAATTTCTCTCTGAAATTTCTTTCTTCCTTCTTTCTTCATCTCTAAGCTACCTCAAAATGGCCAACCTTGCTCACAGAAATGATCCCAACTTTACCATGCACCTACACACACAACATAATCAGGTTGCTCTGTTAAGCTCTGAGAAAGATCCCCATTTCTCAGAGGTTTGTCATTTATTAGCTCTGTATAACTACTTCACCTCCCTAACCATTGATCCTCCACTCTATGCGGATCATCTGCTAGAATTCTGGAAAAACCTGCAAAGAGGTTGTTATGGATGGGGAGAAGGCACTGTCTGGCACAGTGCAGGGGAGACAGTCTTCATCACTCCAGCCATCATCAACATGCATCTTCAACTGGATCATGAAGAAGGTGAGGTGTTCTTCCCAAAGGAAGTTGTCAATCATTCCATTGAGCAGATGGGATATGAGGGAGATTTCAATGTGAAGACCTTTAGGAAAAGGGAAGGCCTCATCCCAATGGAGATTCCTGCTCCATGTGGTCATCCACAACTTATCAAACAAGCATTGTGGATGGGACCAGATTCCTAAGGATCTCTCCTTCATAATCCATGTAATGGTTCAGGGGGTCAAATTCAGGTATTCTCAGTTTGTTTATACAAATTTACTTGCTAATTTAGACTCCTTATAGTATTACATGTTTCCTAGATATGTCCAGTACATTCTTAACTATGAACTGGGCTCACAGTTGAGGGAAACAGGTAACATTCTTAAATTGGGACAAATGAAGCCCGACATCTTTAAAATACTGAGAAAGCCCACTGTTGGCTTCTCTGGGGTAGAAATAGCCCCTGTTCCAAAAATGTTAGAGCTCATTGCTCAAGGTGACAACCTAGCAACACAAGCTAGTGTTGAGCCCACACCTGCTACCTCCCAACCACCCACACAGCCTCAAATCACCATCACTTACCAAAGAAAATCCAAACGAACCCCTGCTCAGACTATCTAGTCTGTGGAGGCCCCCATATAGTCACCCATACAGGAAGAAGTGGACACTAGAGCTCCCATTTCTCTGAGGAGCAGACCACTCCCATCTCTTCAAGAATCAGTGCTGAGGTTCCTCATGCTCAGCCTGATGAGCTCATTAGCCTACTGCCTTAAGCCATAACTCTGAGTCTCAACACTCAAGTGATCAAACTTCAAGGGATAGTTCCCATCCCCAGCCTATAGATCTCAACCAACCAATTCCCCACCTTGACTTCAATACTGATGTAGATCTAGGTTTTAGTGAGTATGATGAGTCTTCTTCTTTACCCCTACTTAAAGAGAGATGAATGCTCCTGAGTCTTCTATATCTATCCCATATCAGTCACCTACAACTGAGGTGGACATTCTGAACCTGTTCAGGATGTCCATATGGAAGAGGCTTTCACTTTTGAAAGTGATTCCATCATTAAGACCTCAACCATGGCAACTCAGCCCACTGAGATCTCAACTGAGATTGCCAGTGAGTAGAGGAAAACTGGCAGCCAAGAACCTGAAGCTGGTGGTGAGAGAGAGGACTTTGGTCCAATCATTTCATCCCCAATGAGTCTTCTGATGAAGATAAGGGGAATATGAGGCTAAAGGTGCACAAATTGACTAAAACATGCACCTATTTAGTCTCAAAGGTCAGTCACCTTGAATCGAAGGTGACTACCTTACACAACAGGATCAATGATCAGCAACTTGAGATTTCATATCTTAAGGAAAAACTAGCTGGGAGACCCTTAAGAAGTGCTCAACCAGGAACACAAGAACCTATGGATGTGATTGACCTATCTTCCAGCTCACCTATGCAAGTGGGTGACGCTACCAAAAAGGGGGAGGAAGTTATTACAGCCAAAGAACCTGGGAGTTCTTCAGGGAGAGTGGACATTAAGGACTTACCTTCCTCACTTGCAATTGTGCATTCTTAGCAACCTCCTCAAATTCACATTGATGTGGACTACACTGACTCCTTGATATAGAGTCTGTTTGAGGATGGGATACAAAGGGCTATGTTATCCTCACCATCTTCCTATCACATCATCGGGTGGAGGTATGACACATCAAGAAAGCCCTAATCATAATAAGAGTTCAAGGATAGTAAGAAGACTTAAATTTTCAGACTTTGAACTACGATAAAGGTCTGGATTTAGTCAACATGCCACTTGTCAACCCAAGCAAATCAAGACAAGCTGACAGACTGGCTCAAAGAATCCAAGACAGGATCACTACAGAGTTCAGCTTAAGAAGGAGACTTACGCAATCAGGCTATGCCATCGGTCAACTGGATGTTGAGGTAGACCCTAAGATTAGTTTCAAAGGGGAAACATTGACTGAAGGCCCAGTGGCAGAACCTAAGACCCCTATCTCATCATCATCAACTGCTACAGAGATCCACACTCTTATTGAGACACTTGCTCGTGAAGGTGCTTCTCAACCTCTCTCTGGACAGAGCTTAGATGTTGTAACAAGAAATGAAGGCCAAAGATCTCTCCACCCTGAGTGACAAAGGTCTGTTAGTGACAAAGGGAAAAGAAAGATGACATCTGAGGAGATTGAGGAGGAGGAGAGAGAGAGGAAAAGGAGGCTGAGGGGAGAAAGTTCCTTAGCTGAGTCTTCAAGACTCATGGAGTCTGCTATCAGGGCTGCCTCCAGACCAGATACTCAGAATGATGAGTTAAGGGCAGTCGGATAAATTACCTGTAGACAAGGAACTATGACATAGACAGTGTCATCTCTCTCCCCTTAGAAGCGTTGAATGAACTGGTGGATCTGGAAAGGTCAAAGGAGAAGAAGGAGGCAGAAGATGCAGAGCTTCTAGTACAAGTCAAAGAAGAGAGAGAAGAAAAAGACTGCACAAGGATGTGCCTACCCTTTCCCCAGTTCAGGAAAGTCCTGCACAAGAAGATATGGTTCAACAAGAACCTCAGGTAGACAAAGAAGAAGAGAGGATCAAGATGATCAACTACCTGAGTGCCACAGGCTTCTATCATCCAGATGCACTCCTTCCCTTGTCCTATGACTATGTTGAGTTTGAGTACTTAAAACAGCTTGAACTTGAGATAATTAAGGACAGAAAGACAACTAAGAAGAAACTAAGGGAAGAAGCTGCAAAATCAAGAGTTATCATCCAAAAGAGCATGAAGAAGTCTGCTGATAGGCAGAGGATGATGAGCTTCTTGAAGCTCTATGGATTCTCCGGAAGGAGACTTGGCCGCATGTCTCTATCCACTATAGATAAGCATATTAGGGTAATCAAGCCGAAGATCAAAAGTGGAGAGCTTATTGACTTACACTCCACTCCAACTCAAGCCCCACCTGAGGTGGAGGTTAATGTTGAACAACCAGAGACAACACAACGTGGACCTCTTGCTGAAACTTAGTAAGCTTCATCTTCTGATCCACAGCAGGGTCACCCTCCCTCTCCTTCTAAGCCTGAGAGAGAGGAAGTCCCAACTGAGAAAGACAGTGAAGATCAATCTGGTGCTACAGGCCAATCTTCTCAGTTAAAACCTGTTAAGAGAGAGAAGAGGGTGGCTTCTAAACCAAAGCCAAAGAAGAAGAAGATTGCACCCTCTTCTAAACCCCAGGATGAGTCAGAACATCTTGAGGTTGTGCAGCCAGAGGATGCTACATCAACTCCAATTCAAACAGCTCCTCTAGCATCAGGAAGAACCCATCTTGTCTTGGACAACACCACAAATCCAGAAAGATGGCATATCATTAGAGATCAAGGCACTGAAGACATTTACACATGGCAAGATATGTTTTAGTTTCCTCTGCATGACCTCTTTGATATGAGAAGACACTTTGATAGTCTGAAGGATCCTGATCACCTTATGAAGAAAGAACTGGTGATCATCCTAATGAGGACTATTAACATCTGAAGTCTACTAAGTGTTTTGGTAGCATCAGCCTAGGGGGAGCTTGTAGAGATTAATAAAGAGGCTAATGCAACCTAAATATCCAATGTCTATCCTGCATGTTGCACAAGTGCATTGAAGAAGAATGCTTAGGAAGTTTTACACATGTAGTAGAAAATACTCAAAGTGTAAAATCTTCCAAAGCCAAGACCAATATATTCCGAAGCCAATATGAAGTCTTCCGAAGTCTCAGAGGCAAAGTCTTCTGAAGCTTCAACTCATGAAGATATATTTCTTTTGAAGACTTTTAATACATGCTTTATCTGATGTACTTTTCCATAAAGCTAAACACCTTTTTGCTGCACCTCTGTAAGGTCACCAACTTACATGAGTTGGTGAAAAGGTCCATGCTTTTGGTAAATATACATTGAGGTCTTGAGTCTGTAACTTTCTACTTCATGTACTTTATCCTTTTTGTAATAGATAAGGATGTGAGCTATGGCATGTCATAGTCACAAGTCAAAAGGCAATCTACCTTTTGACTCTACTATTGATTTTGTTTTGTGTTTAGTCAATTGTATCCAGTTGGCTTTCAAAGTATAGCCGACTGTAGGATGTAGTATAAGTATCTCATGTTTTTGTATCTTTCATATATGCTTTCTAACACTTGTAATAGAACATAGAGAAAACAATATACTGCATTCTTGAAAACCATATACTTGTGTTCTTTGTGTTCTGTCTCTTATATTACTTGCGTTATTAGTGTCTTACCTTGGTTAATCCAGTTTGCTGTTTCATTAAGTTTTAGTTAATCTCCTCTTTGTGTTGTTGTGTTGTAATTGACCCCTTCAACAGTCCTGCAGTTCTGTTTCGTGTTTCATCAACTCCATTTTTGTAGGATCGGTTTTTTTACTCTACACAAGTATTATTTCTCAAACTCACTAAGTCACTGGATTTGATGATGTAGAATCCTTTAAGAGTTGATAGTAATATACTAAGTAAACAAAACACAAAAAAGATAATTTTTCAAGATACTTCTATACATTACTTCTCAACATAAAATGTTACAAGACTCTTACAAGCATGTTTATGGAGTTATAATGATAAACTATATATACTACTATCTACAACCGGTTATACTTTGTTACCAACTGGGAACCTATGACTAAAGCAAATACTACATTGCTAAAGATTTGATTATCACGACATCTCCATTACTTACCTTTTGTCACCAACTAGAGTTAGTAACTGTACTAAATAATAAGGAATAAATGATGGAATAAAGTATTGTCAACTACATAGCCATACGAAAGCGCCGTGTAGTATATCAGAGGTTGTAGCGAATCTGTCAGAAGGTCTATACTTATGTCCACTGGTTCATAGCATGTTCTTCCGAAGGTTAACTGGCTTCAGAAGAACAAGTTCTTCCGAAGCCACTTATACTTCGGAAGAGTCTACTTATTTTGAGGCTTGATGATCTTCATACTTTGGAAGTCATTATCTTGAACTCTTCTAATGTTGATCTTGAGAAAAGGGAAGACTTTGTCTTCTAAAGTTAGAGTTCTTCTTTGGAATTTCTTTTAGTCTTGACCTTCGGATGTTCAACATTTGCCTTTGAAAGTTCTTCTTTTGCCTTCAGATGTTCTTCATCAGTTGCACCATAATGGTTCTAAGTGCTTGTTTTGGTTGCACCAGCCTTAGGAATAAACGATGGAATAAAGTATTGTCAACTACATGGCCGTGGAAAAGCGCGATGCAATATATCAGAGGTTGTAGCAAATCTGTCAGAAGGTCCATACTTATGTCCACTAGTTTATAGCAGGTTCTTTCGAAGGTTAACTGGCTGCGGATGAATAAGTTCTTCCGAAGCCACTTATAGTTTAGAAGAGTCTACTTCTTTTATGGCTTGATGATCTTCATACTTTGAAAGTCATTATCTTTAACTCTTCTACATGTTGATCTTCGGAAAAAGGAAGACTTTGTCTTCGAAAGTTAGAGTTCTTCTTCGGAATTTCTTTTAGTCTTGACCTTCAGAAGTTCAACACTTGCCTTTGGATGTTCTTCACTAGTTGCACCAAAAATGTTCTAAATGCTTGTTTTGGTTGCACTAGCCTTACTTGATCCAACAAACTCCCCCTAGGCTGATGATACCAAAACCTCACTTGTTTCTACTTCTCAAAACTTTCAACACCAAGGATAGAAGATACTTATCTATCTCTTTGTTCATACCTGATGTGGTGCTAAGAAGTTGTACAAATCTTTCATGGATAGCAGATCAAGCTTGTCACTCTGAATGATGTGTACCCTTTGTTGTGTCCTGTAAAGAGAGTTAGTTGACGAGAGTTATAGTCATACTATCATCTAACTTTAGATTCTAGTTCAGGGTCTTCAACCATTTGAAGAGAGGCTTTGCCTTTAGTTGCTAACCCTTCCTTTTCATCATTTTCTCTCAGCTTTAACTCTTCTTTATGTTGGCACTTGCAGTTAGTTCGGCCAGATGAAGACTGCTCAGATGATTTCCTTTATGAGTAGCTACCTTAGAGTTGGAGGGATTGGAGAATGTTCTCTGCTAACTCATGAACATGAAATTTGCTTAAGTGTAGCAGAGAGGAGGCATTAAGCATATTGATTTACCATTCTCTCTTTCCACAACAAATTTGTGAGAAGAGTGTTCAAACCTCCATTGGACTATTTTCTTCCTAGGAACAAGAGGTTGAGATGGAAATTTGTCCTCCTTCCTAGTGTCTAGTAGAATCACTGGCTTTCTTCTCAGTTTCTTCCCTTCTTGTTCTTCTTGTTCTTCTTCTTCAAGAGAGTCAGAGTTAGTTGCCAAGTGTTTGAGAGCTTGGTATAGTGTTTATCTCGGTAGATCAAGGAATTGTTCTCTTGTGAGGGAACATAATGAGCCATCAATGAAGTTTATCATAATGGACCCCTCCTCATAGGAGAAATCGCTCAGTGTAGTACATTTTATGTGCTTCCTCTTGATCTCCTTAAACTTTTCTTAGGTCAGAAGTTTAGAGTGTTAAGAGGATGACTTAGGTGGTTGTTGGGTAGTGATGGTGGGTTCTAGAGAGTGTTTTGAATTTAAGTTTAAGTATTGTGGTCGCTGCTTTGATTGAATTGGTGTGGGAGAGGGTATGGATGATAGTGTGGGCTCATGAGTGTAAGGTTCAATGGTTGGTTTGGTTTTGACGGTGAAAGGTAGAGGAATTGGTTCTGGTTGAGGTTGAGGTTGTGATATAGGTTCGGAAGTCATGCCCTGCATTCTTCTGTACATCTCCTTCCATCTTCTTGAGTGAATGTCAGCCTTGATGTCACTGACATGTTGCTATAGGGTCTTATCAGACATGGGGCCAACTTGCCTACTAGATAAGCCATGGGCCTTGAGATAATCCTTTATCCAGGTTTTATCTCCCATCTTCTTCACAACTGTAAGTTGAGCTTCTTCTTCCTTCTTCTTCTGCTTTTCCCTGGAAGCCCCATTTCTGTCTTTGTTTAGTTGGTCTTGTTCCTTTTTGAAAAGCCACAAGACCATGTCATTATCATGAGGAGCCAGTTCCCTAAGAGAGAATCTCTGGAAACTCAGAAAAGCTATCTTTTCATCCCTGAGCTGTTGCTCAGCTTCTTCTTTCTTTCCCTGTTCTTCCTCTTCTAAGGCCAACCTTGCTGCTTCTTCTTGTTCTATCCACAACATGGTATTTTCACTAGCTGCACCTGGATTGACAAGCTTGTCAATAGTCTCCACCCTTTTCTGATTGTCGATAGCCTCCTGATTGATTATAACTGCTTTGCTACTTGAAACTAATAGTTTCTTAGAGGGAAGCCTACCTTTTCTTCTAAGCTTTTCCAAACTTTCTTCCCCTAGCAATTCATCTACTGTCAACTTCATTTTACCCTTGATGTCTTCAAAAGCTTGAGACTTTAGAGGTTCTTGTGCAGAAGTTTCAAGTTGGTGGGTGTGATTTTAGCCTGTGATGATGATTTTGAGTGAGAGGTGTTATGAGAACGTCTTCACTATTTACCTTAAATGCTAGTTCAAGAATTGCATCTGTGATAATTAGATCATTAGACAGTGAGTATAGTCCTTCCATAACTTGGAACTATGCTTTGTAAGTTTGAAATACTTCTTCTGCAACTTTGACTTCACATTCAAAACTTAGTGGCATTTCACTATCTGTCCCAACTATTTTAATTGTTGGGCCATCAGTCCCCATATCCCCTTGCTTAATGATGTCTCTTTTAGAGTCATCAAAAAGCACAGTTGTCATAGATTCGGTCCCAGATAATGTACCACTGTCCTGAGGGCCATTAAGGCACCTCTAGTAGAGACAACTGAATCTACATGAGTCCCTTCCACTCTATGTTGAAGATTTCAATGTTTATGCAGTTAAACGTGAGAAAGGGATTGAGTACTTCAGGTTCCCACATGACCTGAAGACTTTTCCTGGATTTGAGCTAAACTAGTTAGCAAAGTTAAAATTGCTATACGCTAACCCAAGGAAAATGTCAGGCTGTTTTGAGACTGCTCTTAAAAGAGAGTACCACACCAGATGGGTCAACTTCAAACCTCAACAACCAACGAGGTATCTCAGACAGTCTGAGGTTGATCCCATCACTGGAAAACCAAAAATAGTGCTGAAGTGGAGTCCTCCGTGCACAATGTCAAAGATCCCTTTACGGGAAATGCCATAGGACTTCACTCCACACTTCAAATGGTGGTACTATGATTGGAGGACATGAGAGGCAGTCATAGTTTTTAATAAGAATGGTGTAATGGAAACCATCAGGGTGTTTGACCCTATGTGGCTTACAAACTTGTCTACATATGATGTTTATACATTGTACAAGTGGCCATTATTCTATGACTCTCAAGATATTGTATAAGCTCTACAATTTCAAAACGTTATAAGACTTTGTTTTGCTCTTGAGATACACGCCGGAGTCACTAGAGAAGAGAAGTACAAGAAGTTTGAGGAACTTATGAAGGATATGAGACATTAGATGAAACTAGGTCCAAGGGGGAGTTTGTTGATACATGTGTCCCTAGTTTCTGATCTTAATGTAATATCTTTGTATTGTCTTACACATATGTAATTGTACGGGTACTTAATGAAATACAATATATGGTTGTGCTTAATGTTGAATATTTCATTGGTTGGTATGTAATAACGCTTACTGACTTGACTATATAGGTTGTGGTTGTTTGAATAATATCTAAATCAATTAATGACTATGAACATATTCAAACTTAATCATGTGAAGTTCTCATGCGATTGGCCCATGCTAATGGACCATACGCATGAACAACTTCATGCTAATGAACCAATCATACGAATGAATAAGGAGACTGAATCAGTCGCATGATTGAAACATGAGATTGACTCAGTCGCATGACTGAACACTCAGTCGTGCGAATGGATCAACCTCATGCAACAATCGCATGACTGAGCCATGCAAATGGGCCAGTCGCACGATTGAGAAACCTTAACCTATAAATACCACTTAAATCGTGCAAAAACAAGACACTTTGAATATCTTGATACCCAGATGTACCCTAGCTGTCCCGAGACCTATAGTAACCTGCTCCAACTTCAAAGATCGCAGTAGATCGATTGCTAATCGTTCTTAACGTTTAGATTCAATCTTTAATTGATTCTAGATGCGTTCTCACTGATTGGATTGCCAATGAAATAGAGATTCTGCACTATTTGATTTGGTACATGTGTAAATCTGTTAGTATTCGTCGAGTACACTATCCCTAACAGTATTCTTCAAAGTCTACCTGCACAAAAACAGATTATATCCTATTTATACTAAATAAAGAAACTAAGGAACATTCATTTACAAATAAGTCTCCATACTATGACAAAAACAAAATATAAAGACTATATGCTAATCTTGAAGAGCTCCAACCATACTCCTCTAAGATTTGCATGTCGTCTTTAGTAAGAGAAGTCTTTAGGTTCTTCCTTTATCTTGAACATAGGCTTCTCTTTGTACGTCTCCGGTTCTCTTAATGATTTCTTAATTGTAGACTTGAACTTTCTAGCCAAAATTCCTTGTTCAAAGTTTGATTCGTTTGTTTTAATCTCCATAGCATCCATCATAAGCAAAGTTTCCTTTAACATACTACCTATCTTGATATTGGCAGATAATTCTATTGGACTTGAGTATGTTTGCATATGCCAGAGCTTTCCTTAAAGAAATTCGCTCCATGACAACATTCATTACCTTGATTATAGTCATGAAATATTTTCAATCATTTTCTGTTGCTTCCGATGATATTTCAAACTTTCGATTGGACAAAAGTGAAATATAACTTGGATGTAGAAGTTACAATTCAAATACTCCAAAAAGTCAAATCATATCCTTATTCCAGTCATCTTTATTTCTGATATGCATTAGCTAAAACGTACTAGAATCAAAAAACGATCTCAGGATCGGTTTAGACGTTTGGGTGCCATCTAATACTTTCAATCCTAAATTTGTGACATTGTCAAAAAACTTATCACCGTAAGCTTCCAAACAACTTTATTATGTTCATGATCTTGATTCTCCTATACTTTTTCTCTTAAGAGTCTAAAAATACATCTTGTCCTCCTGATCACACCTTGTGTGAAAAAAAGATGTCATTCTTGAAATTCCATGGTCAAGAAGTGTTACAAAGTTCTCTCCTCTCAACGATTTGGAAGGATTGATTAGAGGTAAGTTATGTAATTCTTTCAAGTTTTGGACCAGAAGAGCAATTATACTAGAATAAAAGTGATACACATCACATATGGCATTCACTTTTTATCAAAAAAGAATAAAAAATATCATCACATCTCCAATGAACAATCTTTACTTCTTTCGTTTTATGAGGCACAAACATAGCATTTAAAAGCTCAGAGATTGATTGTCCTGTTTGAAGTACATTCCTCACAATGTCTCCTACTAATCAAGCTTTGTTCCATAACTACTTCTGATCTATTGATACTTTGTAAGCTTGTTTCAGTATCAGGGAACATCTTTATCTAGCTCTATTCAATTCTCATGAATCCTCTTCACTAATTCCATTGATATGATCTCTTGACGTTTTAACACTTTAGCTCTCTTTATAATTTCTATGTATTGAGGATTATCCATGTCAAGAATGATCATTTTATAGTACAACTTCTCTGTTTCTTGAAAACTTCCTACCAATTTCCTCATATATTCTCCTTGTAATTTGTTTAGTCCTTTTCGTGGATAATTCCGGACTACAAGCAAATCCTCAATGAAGTTATACTTATATCATCTGGATTAGGATGGCACAGTTGAGACACATGAATATCATCAATATTAATACATTCACTCACCGGATTCCATTCATCATGTTCTAGACTTATCTCATTTGGATCAACTGGGGCTGATGATTCTGCTAACATGCACTTCTCATACCCTTCATTGATTTGAGACATAGTCAAACCATCTAAAAATAATCTATTATACTTCTTCTTGTCAAGTAGTTATGCCTATCTTCAAAATTAAAAAGTATATCATCTTGAATGAATTGAACCGGAGATTCAACTATCTCAAATACATCTTCATCGAGAAAAGCACCTACATTATGCTTTGGTTCAAACTTGAGCTCAGCCATTTGTAATTCACAAATACACAAAGTATAAGATTGAATGTATTATATTGAATAAAACCTCAAACGGATTTATCAGTTTTCATCCAATAACACTTTGAAATTTTCTAAGTGTTTTATACACTCAATTACCCAAATGTATTAGATATAAAATCAAATATTATTTTGAGATCAAAATCAAGTAACATATAACAAATTATGCAAATTAATCAATTTTCAAATTTATTTAATAGATTTTGGAATTTTAAAACTTGATCAATTTTTTTATTCAAAAATTTCTAAGTGTTTGAACACTATTGTTTTATATCAAAACAAATTTTAGAAATTTATAACCAGTTAAGTAATTTATTTTTTCTTAAATTTATGTCAATTAAGAGAATTTTAATGATTAACGTTTGATATTTTTATTGAGAATTCTTGTTGTCAATTCGTTCAAAACTTAATTTTTTATTATTTCTGACTAATGAACACAATGATCATCAGGAATTTTTATGATGAATTTAAGTTTTGATAATGTTAATCTGGTAGAAATCAAGTGTTATTCACAAGTTCATATTCAGTTTTTATCATTTTATCACATTTAATCAACAAATTTCAAATCATTTAAAACCCTTATGGTTCGAACGCTCGAATAGCGTTCATACGCCCAATCAAATGTGAGTTTAATGTTTTGTTATTTGTTGATATGCACTTAACAAGATGTTTATAATCAATGACTGTACTCAATATCACAAACATTTAAGTAAATCAATGATCTTAGGGTGCGTATGAATAAGAACATAGAGTATAAGTGAGTCAATGAACGAGTGAATTGAATTTCAGTCAAGTGTTGAATTTATATAAGTGTGAAAAACCCTTAGACGCATGACCACTATTGAGATGCATGAGACTTAGTCGCATGACTGTTGTACAAGCGTATGTCTCCTATTTAGATGCATGAGACCTAGACGCATGAACTCACTTGGTCAAATTTCATCAAAGGACTTAGGCGCATGGGCACTATTCACACACATGGACACTGTTCAGGCACATGGGCACTCGTTTAGGCGTATGAGCACTCTTCAGACAAATGACCTAGCCTGAGATGCCTAACACTTGGATAATTTCATGAATCCTTAGTTCGTATGACAACTTCATGGTCTTTCAAAGAGTCTACACTTCATTTATGTTCAACATGTGAAGTCTTGTACTGTTTAGGCGCATGAGCTTGGATGAAACGCCTAACACTTAACCAGTTTTTTTAGACTTATGACAATTATTTTGGCGCATAAGTTGGAACCAAAACACCTAACACTTAATCATAAACTCTGAAAATTCATCATACTTCTAAAATGGACTTATGACCACTTTTAGGCGTACGAGACCTTTCCATACGTCTAACACTTCAAATTTTTTTGCCAAAAATATTCAAAACGTAATTTTGAAAATTTTCACTGTTCAACATGAAATTACAACCTTTGGATAAAGTTTGACTTTTTGACCTATTGACTATAAAAGCCCTATTAAAGTAGGTAAATCTTTTATGACCTATTTGACATACGATTTCTGAAAACATAAGTAATGTTAAAAGGAGAGTTTATCAGGTTCTATCCTAACATACCATTAATTTTAGAAAACCGTAACAATTAATGTAGATTTCTTAGAGTAATAAAAGTGAACCTGAAAATGATCAGAAAGTTAATATGATATTATTTCTAATAACCATTTCTAGATTATTAGCCATGGATTTATTATGAAGACCGGTTTGTTAGGGTTTAGGACTGTGTACGTAAGGAGTACTAACTGATTCTGCATTATACCGGATCAAATAGTGCAAAATCCTATTGATTGGTGATCCAATCAGTGAGAACGAGTACCCGATCGATATAAGATTGAAACTAAACGTTAAGAACGAATAGGAATCGATCAGGAACGAACTATGAACTTGGACAGGACGTTGGAACGCTGTGGACGGCTAGGGTTTATATGTATGCGTAATATCTGTTTAAGTGTTTTTTCCCACTTGTTAGGTGGTATTTATTTGTTATTGGTTTTCATTCGTATGACTGAGCCATTAGCATGGTTCAGTCATGCCACTGAATCATGCGATTGATCCATACGCATGACTGAAGGTTCAGTCGTGTGACTGAGTGAATCTTATGTCTCAATCATACGACTCATCCAGTCTCCTGGTTCAGTCGTTCAACTGGTCCATAAGCATGATGTATTCATGCGTATGGTCCATAAGTATGGGCCATCAGCATGAATACTCATCCGACTATGTTAAACACATTACTCAATCATTATTGACTTAGAAGTGTGTATAACAACCTCAAACCTTTATAAGAAGTCATATATGAATTAAAGATAAATAGAAATCAAATCATATATATTTCATTACATAGTCAAATTACACATACGTAAGAAATGAAAGACTTTTACATTTAAGCACATAAACTAAGTACATATGTATCTACAAACTCCCCATTGGACTAGTTTTCTCTATCGTCTAAGATTCTTCACATGTCCTTGGAATTGCTTGTACTTCTCCTCTTTTGTGACTCTTACATGTATTTCAAAAGCAAAGCAGAGTCTTATCAGATGTTGAAATTATAGAGCTTGTATAATGTCCTACGTGTCATAGAACAGTGGCAACTTGTATAATGTGTAGACATCTTCAGCCGATAAGTTTGTAAGCCACATTGGGTCGAATACCCGGATAGTATCAATCTTTCCATCTTTGTTTAATACTATAACAGCTTCCCTTGTCTTCCAGTCATAATACCACCATTTGAAGTGTGGAGAGAAGTCCTGAGGCATTTCCCGTAAAGGAATCTTTGACATCATGCATGGGGGACTCCACTTCAGCACCACTTTAGGTCTTCCAGATATAGGGTCCATTTCAGACTTACGGATGTGCCTCTTTGGTTGTTGAGGTCTGAAGTTTACCAACCTAGTGTGGTATTCCTTCTTTAATGCAACCTCGAACCATCCTGACATCTTCCTTGGATTTGCATATAGAAGATCTAATCATGCCAGACGGTTGAGCTCAAAACCAAGAAGAGTCTTTAGATCATGAGGATATCTGAACTACTCCATCCCCTTTTCTCTCTTAACTGCATAGACTTCTAAGTCTTCAAATACGCCCATGTTATGATCTTTCCAGACATCTTCTGATGGCGTTTGACTCTATAGAGCTTGGTGTAGGCATTTTGGTTTTGTGTCACGTGTTGGGCTTTCATCTCTACAAAACAAGCTGCCTATTCAACTTTCCTGATATCAACATTTGCATCTGAAGCTTGGTCTTGGCTTTCATCTTTTTCCTTCTTCTTTTCCATCTCTTCCAGTTTCTCAAACATAGCACTACAAAAGTATCACCCAAATTGGTACAACATTACCTTCATGGTCAGTGTACTCTAGATAATGCTCAGTAGTGAAATCCTCAATCTCATTTTCACCAACATCCTGTTGCTCCTCATTACTTAGTATATCGACTTCTGAAGCATCTTTGACAATTTCATCAGGATTGAGTCGGAATATCTCAGCTAGCTGTTCGTCCGACAGATCATGAATAATCTCTCCCTCTTCCGGAGTGTAACTTACAAATATCCTGACTATCCCTTGCAAGTCAAGAATCATTGTAAGTTGAGTCTTGACTTGCTGAAGGGGTTCGACATCATACTCATCTGTCTCTTGAGCTTCATCTATTTGATTAAACATTAAACACATTACACATAAGTCATTATATAAAACATTAAAACTTAAACAAACATAGATGATTGTCAATTACATTAATGTAATATACAATTCAAGTACAAACTTTTTAAATACAAAGACGTCTAATAATTACTTTTGTCTTCATCTATCAGTTCTTTAGCTAGAGGAGTGGAGGATGAGGCTCATTGAGGATTTAAGGCTGACGCAGATGCATCACCTTCCTGATCATCATCATCCTCTTTATCTTTACCGCTCGATCCTCATTCATCAACATCTTCCTTAGAATCATCTTCCTCCTCCTCCTCCTCCTCATCATCATCAGCATCATCATTATCACCATCATCACCATCCTTTATCTTTAATGGCTCGCTCTTTGATCCCTTGAGCTTTAGCAGTATCTTCTTGTTCTTCTTCTTAAGCTCCTCTATCTTCTTCACAAAAGCCAACACCAACTCATTTTGACTAGTAAGTGCATGGTGGGCTTGGCCTAGAGCTCTCTCATACTGAGCACTCTTCTCACTGAGTTGCACGATCTGCTTTGCCTGAGCTGCATTCACCTCCATCAACTTGTTAGCTGAGTAGCCTTTAGCTCATCGGTGGCAAGCAGCCTTAGCACAATGCTGTTGAGGTTAGCAAGCTATTCCTCTGAACTGATATTGGGTAGAATGGTGGTGGTAGTCGTGGATGTGGTGAATATGGGAGGTTCAAACAAAGTGGGATGTGGTGGAGTGGTTATGGTAGTGGTGATGGGAGGAGTGATAGTGGTAGTAGTAGGAGTGTTGGTGGTAGTAGATGTGGTAGTGGTGGTGGGAGGTGTCGTAGTGGTAGTGGCTGGAGTGGTAGTGGTGGTAGTGGGTGTGGTGGTGGTTGTGGTAGTAGTAGAAGAAGTAATCAAAGTAAATCTCGGCCTCTTACTCTTCTCCCATGGGGATGGGCCATTCTCTTCTTCCTGGAGCCCTTTGCAATAGGCGCCCATTAGCTGTTGGGCTGGTCAGGGGTGTAAATAGGATCATTAACATTAGTAGCAACACTGCTCGACTCAACCTAGCGTCCGCCAACCGCCTCTTTCCCTCTGTCTGTGGCCACAACTCGGCTCCCAACAGTCCTCACTAGAGGCTTATCATACGACTACTCATCCTCATCTATGAAGAAGTCTTGGTGGAAGGAAGCACCTTTGGTTCCACCAGGTGCCTCCCACCTTGACCCTGATCATGGTCATCATCGTTATCATCTTCTTCATCTATGGGTGCCATAATGGGCTCAACATCGGAGTCACTGTTGTCATGACGCCACTTCTTGCGAGATGGCGCCACATACTCCTCGTTGGCTAAATGACCAAATAGTCTCCTTATCGGGGGCTTCACTTGCTTCCCCCGGTGGACCTTCATCCGACCAAGTGTCGTATCATCCATAATCTCCAGGACAACCACATCATCCCTTTCTTTCGACAGCAAAGGAAGCTTTTGATCAATGATCATCTGCAGAAAGCATGGGTATATGCAGAAGCCTTCCTTGTTCTTGGTCTCTATGTTTCGACCATGTAGGATAATATCATCTAGGAGAAACTGAACGGGTGGTTCAGAACCAGAGAAAGATATACATTCTGGATTTGATCTGACATCTCGTTAAACCCTCCCCTCCTCGATGCTATGCACTTCAGGATGACATGGGCCAAGTACTTAAACTGGGGGCATGGGTTGTTCTTGTTGAGCACACCTGCATTGATGACCCTAGTATACTTCATCCTCAAAAAGCATCCTCTAACGGTCAGAGGATGAAGCTTGGTGGGTGGTCACCATCTTCACCCAATTCTAGGACTTGCCTAAGATCGGCTGTAGTAACACTAATCTCTTGTCTGAAGATCAAGCTCGGATAATGTATGGCTCAGTGGACCTATCAACAGTAGCCCCTTCCCAAAAGGTCTGCTGTAGTGATCTGTATGGAGTACACGGTGTAAATATAACCTTGAAGATCATCGATCTCCTGAGAAAGGCAATGATCCCCGCAAACTCGGAGCATTCCGAGTAGAAGCATCTAGATGAGCACAGATGTTGTGCTTGGGGCTTATTGTCCATCTATCAGCATTGTTGCTGTAACACAGAACCATATACATTAGAGTTGTGCATAGGAGATGACAATTGAAACTTAAGCTGTTTTTGTCATACTAGTTCAGTCGTGTGATTGAACCACACAATTGAGTGTTAGTCGTACGATTGAGTTCAGTCGTACGATTGAGCCTCTGGCTGAGTTCAGTCATGCAATTGAGCATGAGACTGATCTTAGACGTATGCTACCCCATGCGGTTGAGTCTGTCGTGCGACTGAACCCATAAGCATGATTCATACGTGCGATTTAGTCATTCGCCTGCCTCAATCATGCGACTGGAGTCATTAGCATGACCATTCGTATTCTACACTATTGAACACCCTAGAATTGAATCTTTGTCAAAACTTGATATTAGCGTACGTGTTTAGACGCATTAGACTCGCAGAGACTTGAAATAATACTTCATGTCCTTTAAATCAACATTTATATCCAGTTAAGTGGTCTATTGTTAAGATTTGGTCTCGGTTCTTGATTTTAACATAATCGGCCCTTAGAGTTCGAATAACCAGCCATTGGGGTCTATTCTGTCCCACAATACCTATAGAGAATGAGGAATCTGTTAGGATCACAATCAGTATGTAAGAGTAGGCAAATGAAATTTGGGCAGAGTATCGTCGTATGAGTAGTTTCAGAGAGCTTTGAAGGGTAGTAAGGGTTACGACCGACTGACCTCCACATTTATACTCTTTTAAATTTTAGTCGTGCGACTGGACCCATACTCATGCTCCAGTCATGCGACTAAGCCCATACTCATGCTTCAGACGTGCGACAGAGGTTCAGTCGTGCGACTGGCTCATACTCCTTGATCCATTCGTACGATTGGTTCAGTCTTGTATTCCAATCGCATGGTTGTTCCATACTCATGATCCAATCGTGTGACTGACTCATACATATGGTTCAATCATGCGATTGGCTCATACTTATGATTCAATCGTACGATTGGCTCATTCTCATGAATTTGACCTCATACACTTTCTATCCTTTAAAATGTTAACCTTTGATCAACATTATGACCTTTTAACACCATTTGACCACCTCAGTCGTGATCCTTTTAGTTTAAGACCGATTCATCACCTCAGACATGATCTTTCAATTTAAAAAATTATTTTTCACCTCAGACGTGACCCATTTTTTTAAGTAATTCACAGATACATCCAGTTGTATAGTCCGATGACTAACCTACAAACGACTAGAAAAGAAAATAACATAGAAATTTAAAAGAAAGCAAGACATATTTTGTTGTTTGGGGTTTGAACAGACAATTAAGTGTTTGATCATTTCTGGAATGATTCATTATGGAATTATACAGGTATAATAGAATCTTTGGAATCCTATTAATATGCACTTGATGCTAGATTCTTGTTTTGTCTGAGAGTCAATAGCACTTCAAGAAATCAAATAGAGCATAAGATGCAACAATGATTTGACTTTCAAGAATGTAGCCACAATGATTGTCAGTATGTTTGTGCAGGATCGTTCAAGGGCTTGAACACAATTACAACACAACAACACAATGAGGAGATTAACTAAATCTTAATCAAACAGTGAACTAGGTAACCGGAGGTGATGCAGAGAACACAAGTAAAGCAAGAGACAGAACAAGAGAGTATAGTTTTCAAGGGAGCAGTATATTGCTTTCTCAAGTTCTTTTACAAGTGTTACAAAGCATAGAAAGATACAAGAACTTGGAATACTTATACTACAACCTACAGCCGGCTATACTATGAAAGCCAGCTGGATACAATTGACTAGACACTAACAAAATCAATTGTAGGATCAAAAGGCATATCTGCCTTTTGACTTGTGACTATGACATGCCATAGCTCACATCCTTATACATTACAAAAAGGATAAAGTACATAAAGTAGAAAGTTTCAGACAAAGACCTCAATGTACAGTTACCAAAAGCATGGACCTTTTCACCAACTCTTGTAAGTTGGTGACTTATCAGAGACGCAGCGGAAAAGGTGCTTTATGGAACAGTACATCAGATAAAGCATGTGTACTAAAAGTCTTCGGAAGAAATCTGTCTTCATAGGTTGAAGCTTCGGAAGACTTTGTCTCTTCAAGCTTCGGAAGACTTCATGTTAGGCTTCGGAAGATATTGGTCTTGGCTTCGGAAGATATACACTTAGAGTATTTTCTAATGCTTTGTGTAATTCTTCCGAAGCATTCTTCACTTCAGTACTTAGTGCATGTTGCTGAAACACTTAGGCAGTTTTGGGTTGCATCAGACTTCAGGAATCCTTACAAACTCCCCTAGGCTGATGCTACCAAAACACTTAGAAGATCTTTAAATGTTTGTAGTCTTCAGAATAATCAAGACCATCCCTTCTTCATTTGATGGTCAGGATCATCAAGACTCTCATAGTATCTTCTCATTTCAAAGAGATCATGCAGAGGTAAGTTGATTATGTCTTGCCATGAGTAGACATTTTCAACACCTTGATCTCTGATAACATTCCATCTTTCTGGATTGGTAGAGTAAGTCCAGGATAAGATGGGTGTCTCGGTTGCTAGAGGAGCCACTTGCATAGGAGTTGATTGGGCTGCCTCATCATGCACTTCCTCAGGTTGATCTGATTCAGCCTGGGGTGTAGAGGTAGATGACTTTGGCTTCTTCTTTTTAGTCTTTGGTTTAGAGGCCATTTTCTTCTTCCTCTTTAATGTCTTTAACTGAGAAGACTGGTCTGCAGCACCATGTTGATCATCAGTGTCTTTCTCAGTTGGGTGTTCCTCCCTCATAGGTTCAGAAGGAGAGGGAGTTTGACCCTGTCTTGGATCAGAAGATGAAGTTTGCTGAGGCTCAGCTGGAGGTTCTGGTTCAGGTGTCTCTGGTTGTTCAAACTTGACCTCCACTTCAGGTGGGACTTGACTTGGAAGAGAGTGCAAGTCAATGAGTTCACCACTTTTAATCTTCTGCTTGATTACCCTTATATGCTCATCCATTGTAGATAGAGACATGGGACCAAGTCTCCTTCCGGAGAATCCATATGACTTCAAGAAGCTCATCATTCTTTGTCTGTCAGCAGACTTCTTTGCATTCTTTTGAATGATGGTTCTTGACTTTGCAGCTTCTTCCCTTAGCTTCCTTTTGGTTGTTTTTCTTTCTTTGACTAACTCAAGCTCAAGTTGCTTTAAGTACTCGAACTCAATGAAGTCATAGGACAGGGGAAGAAGTGTATTTGCCTGATAGAAGCCTGTGGCACTCAGGTAGTTTATCATTTTGATTCTATCCTCTTCTTTATCTACCTGAGGTTCTTGTGGAGCCACATCTTCCTGTGCAGGACTTTCTTGAACTGGAGAGAGAGTGGGAGTATGCTTGTGAAGTCTTTTCTGTCTCTCTCCTCTTTGAATTGGAGAAGTAACCTTGCATCCTCTTTCTCCTTAATCTCTCTTGACACTTCCATGTCAGCCAGTTCATTCAACTCTTCTAAGGGGAGGGAGATGATTTCATCAACATCATAGTTCCTGGTCTGTAAGTAATTAATCCTGACTGCCCTTTGTTCATCATTTTGAGTATTTGGTCTGGGGGCAGCCCTGATTGCAGCTTGCATGAATTTTGATGACCCAGAAGAACTTTCTCCCCTTAGCCTCCTTTTCCTCTCTCTCTTCCTCCTCAATTTCCTCAGGAGTCATTATCCTTTTCCTTTGTCACCAACAGACCTTTGTGACTCAGGGTGGATTGAGGCTTGGCCTTCATTGCTTGGTGTAGCTTCCATGCTCTGGCCAGAGAGAGGCTGAGAAACACCTTCACCAGCAGGTGTCTCAGATGGAGTTTGGACCTCTGCAGCAGTTGTTGATGGTGAGACAAGGGTCTCAGGTTCTGCCACTGGGCCTTCAGCCAAGGTTTCCCCTATGAAACTAATCTTAGGGTCCACCTCAACATCCAGTTGACCGATGACATTGCCTGATTGCCTAAGTCTCCTTCTTAGAGAGAACTCTGCAAGGATCCTGTCTTGGATTCTTTGAGCCAGCCTGTCAGCTTGTCTAGATTTGCTTGGATTGACAAGTGGCATGTTGACTAAATCCAGTCCTTCATAGAAGCTCAGGCTTTGGAACTGAAAGACTTCTTGTTGACCTTGAACTCTGTGAAGTATGAGGGCTCTTCTGTCATCATCATACCTCCATCTGATGATGTAGTTGCCAGTTCCATGTGGTGGAGATGAGACAGCCCTTGGTATACCTTCCTCAAAGAGACTCCTTGAGAGAGTCTATAGAGTCCACATTAATGTGAACTTGAGGAAGTTGCTGAGAATGCACAACAGCAAGTGAGGATGGTGAGTCCTCTATGTCCATTCTCTTTGAAGAACTCCCAGGTTCTGTGGTTGTGATAACATTCTCCCCCTTTTTGGTAGCATCACCCACTTGCATAGGTGAGCTGGAGGATAAATCAATCACTTCCACAGGTTCTTGTGTTCCTGGTTGAGCTCTCCTTAAAGGTCTCCCAGCTAGTTTTTCCTGCAGATATGAAATCTGGAGTTGCTGATCATTGACCCTGTTTTGCAGGGTAGTCACCTGAGATTCCAAGTGACTAACCTTAGAGACTAGATAGGTGCATGTTTGTGACAATTTTTGTACCTTTAGTCTCAAATTCCCCTCATCTTCATCAGAAGAATCACTGGGGGATGAGAGGATTGGACCAAAGTCCCTTCTCTCACCACCAGCTTGAGTTTCTTGGCTGGTTTTCCTCTGCTCACTGGCAACCTCAGTTAAGATGCCAATGGGCTGAGTTGCCATGGTTGAGGTCTTAATGATGTAATCACTTTCAAAAGTGAGAGCCTCTTCCATATGGACATCCTGAACAGGTTCAGATGTGTCCACCTCAGTAATAGGTGACTGATGAGGGATAGACTGAGGAGAGTCAGAGGTACTCATCTCTCTTTGAGTAGGGGAGGAGAAGAGAGACTCATGGTACTCACTGAATCCTAAGTCTTCATCAGTGTAAAAGGATAGGTTGGGAATTGGTTGGTTTAGATCCAAAGGCTGGGGATGGTAGCTACCCTGAAGGTTGTTCACTTGAGTGTTGAGACTCAGAGTGAAGGCTTACAGTTGTTGGGCTAATGAGCTCATCAGGTTGAGCTTGAGGAACCTCAGCCCTGATAGGTAAAGTAATGGGAGTGGTTTGCTCCTCAGGAGAAGTGGGAGCTCTGGAGTCCACTTCTTCCTGTAAGGTTGAGTATTTGGGGGCCTGCACAGACTCAATAGCCTGAGCAGGGGTTCGTTGGGATTTTTTTTGTAGGTGATGAATATTGGAGGTTGTGAAGAGGGTAGGAGAGCAGTAGGGTGGGTTCAACACTAGCTTGGACTGCTATGTTGTCACCTTGAGCAATGAGCTCTAACATTTTTGGGACTAAGGCTGTTTCTACCCCTGAGAAGCCTACAGTTGGCTTCTTCATAATTTTAAAGATGCCGGGCTTCATCTGTCCCAGTTTAAGAATATTGCCTGTTTCCCTCAACTGTGAGCCCAGTTCACAGTTAAGAATGTGTTGAACATATCTAGGAAACATGTATATTCTAAGGAGTCTAAGTTTGCAAGTAAATTAGTATAAACAAATTGTGAATACCTGAACTTGACCCCCTGAACCATCCCATGAACTATAAAGGAGAGATCCTCAGGAATCTGGTCCCATCCACCATGCTTGTTTGATAAGCTGTGGATAACCACATGGAGCAGGTATTTCCACTGGGATGAGACCTTCCCTTTCTGAAGGTCTTTACAGAGAAATCTCCTTCATAGCCCATCTGCTCGAAGGAATGATTAACCGCTTCTTTTGGAAAGAACACTTCACCTGCTTCATCATCCAGCTGAAGATGTCGGTTGATGATGGCCGGAGTGATGAAAATTGTTCTCCCCTGCACTGTGGCAGACAGTGCCTTCTCCCCATCCATAATGACCTCTTGGCAGGTCTTCCAGAATTCAAGCAGATGATCCTCATATAGAGGAGGATCAATGGTTAGGGAGGTGAAGTAGTGAGACAAAGACAAGAAACGGCAAACCTCTGAGAAATGAGGATCTTTGTCAGAGCATAACAGAGCAACCTGATTGTGTTGTCTGTGTAGCTGCATGGCAAAGTGAGGATCATTTCTGTGTGTAAGGTCAGCCATTGTGAGGTAGCTCAGAGATGAAGAGAAAAGAATGGGAAGAAATTTCAGAGAGAAAGCTTTGGGTTTTAGGTATGGAAGAAAAGCAGATGATAGAAGAAGGGGGAAACCGTTGGGTTTATATGAGAGAGAAGGATTTCAGATAAAGTTTAATGAAAGAGGATAAACTTTGAAATCCGTATGTCGGTCCCACCTCTGAAAAAGTAGTTTACCTTTTTGCTCAAAAAGTAGTTTTCTT
Organism: Flaveria trinervia; assembly: GCA_025506515.1. NCBI lineage: Eukaryota > Viridiplantae > Streptophyta > Magnoliopsida > Asterales > Asteraceae > Flaveria > Flaveria trinervia. Next base: position 51,989,085 of record CM046449.1, on the reverse strand, counting down.
GGAATTCGAAAAGCTTCCGAAAGTAATTTGTCTTCGGAAGTTTGATTGAAAAAGCTTCCGAAGCTAAAGTGACTTCGGAAGAATTTTCCTGAGAGTCTTAAAGATTTATGCTTCGGAGAGAAGAAAAAACTTTGAAGCTTTGTATAAGAATGAACAAAGCTTCCGAAAGTAATTTTTGCTTCGGAAGGAAAAAGTCCTTAAAAATGAATAAGTGTCTAAGTTGAGAATTTTAAGCTTCGGAAGATAAATTTTGACTTCTTCCGAAGGTAAAATTTCTTAGACAGTCATTTATTTTGAAGACATATTTTTCTTCCGAAGGTAAAATGTTATCTTCCGAAGTATCAGAAAATTTTCAAGAATCCAAGGAAAGTCTTCAAAAAGAGTTTTTCATTCAAGAAAACATGAGCTTATGAAAGTGATGAACTAGACAACTTAGGACACACATTTTTAAGAAGAAATAATTAGAATTAGTTTTAAGAAAAATCTACTCAAAGTTGATCATCCCAATAGCTGATATCAGATACTTAAATCTCTGTTCATCAAAAGCTTTTGTGAACAGATCAGCATATTGTTCATCTGTGTGAACTTTGACTAGTTTAATTAACCCCTTTTCATAGTTATCTCTTATTAAATGATACCTGATGTTGATGTGTTTGGTCCTTGAGTGCTGCACAGGGTTCTCAGTGATAGAGATAGCACTGTTGTTGTCTATGTGGATAGGAGTCTCTTTGAAGTTAAATCCGTAGTCTAGCATCTGATTTTGAATCCAAAGCACTTGAGCACAGCAGCTTGCAGCAGCAATGTATTCAGCCTCAGCAGTTGATGCAGACACACAGGTTTGTTTCTTGCATTGCCATGAGACAACCCTTCCACCAAGAAATTGACATCCCCCAGATGTAGACTTTGCAGTCATGTTGCAACCACCATAATCACTGTCTGTATAGGCATACAGATTGAAATTAGAATTCTTTGGATACCATAAACCAAGTGTTGAGGCACCTTTGAGGTATCTTAAAATCCTTTTCACAGTGATTAAGTGAGACATCTTAGGATTAGCTTGATATCTTGCACAAATACATGTAGCAAACATGATATCAGGCCTGCTAGCTGTAAGATACATAAGAGACCCAATCATAGCCCTGTATAAGTGCTCATCTACACACTCCCCCTCAAGATCTGGACCAAGGGAGTGGTTTCTGGCTATGGGTGTCTTAGCAGTCTTACAATCAGTCATGTTGAACCTCTTGAGTATATCTTGAACATACTTTGACTGACTTATGAAAATGCCATCTTCAACCTGCTTCACTTGAATTCCTAGAAAGAAATTAAGTTCTCCCATTGAACTCATTTCAAATCTATCTTTCATCAGCTTTTCAAAGTCTTTGCAGAGCCTTGAATTGGTTGAGCCAAAGATGATGTCATCCACATATACTTGAACTAGCAGAATGTCTTTCCTTGTCTTTGATGAAGAGAGTTCCATCTATAGTACCTCTCCTGTAACCATGTTTACAGAGATACTCAGACAGTGTCTCATACCACTTCCTGGGTGCCTGATGCAGCCCATAGAGAGCTTTGTCAAGCTTGCAGACATAATCAGGATGATCAGGATCTACAAAACCAGGTGGTTGTTTGACATAAACCTCCTCATCAATCACTCCATATAAGAAAGCACACTTTACATCAAGTTGGTAGACCTTGAAGTTCTTGGATGCAGCAAATGCCAGGAATATCCTAACAGCTTCTAGTCTAGCTACAGGAGCAAAGACATCAGTGTAGTCAATCCCTTCTTCTTGTGTGTATCCTTGAACAACTAGTCTAGCCTTGTTCTTGATGATGATTCCTCTATCATCCTTTTTATTCCTAAAAACCCATTTGGTTCCAATGGTAGTCTTCCCATGAGGAAGAGGACAAAGGTTCCAAACTTTCTGTCTTTTGAATTGAAGCAGCTCTTGTTGCATAGCTTCAACCCAACTTCCATCCTTTAGAGCCTCCTCAACTTTCTTTGGCTCTAACTGGGATAGAAAACAAGAGTGAAGACAAACATTTGCTTCATGGGTTTGCCCTCTTGTCTTTACCCCGGAGATAACATCTCCAATGATGTTTGTAGTAGGATGAGACTTGTGGATCCTTAGCTGAGGGATCACAGCAAGTTGCTGAGATAGATCCAAATTGAGAAATTTAGATCTGGTCTTGAAGATTGATCCTCCACATTATCACACTTATCAAGATTAACTTGATCCAATGAGTGTGTGACATCATTGATGTTATCATCTATGGTATGGTTATTAGCATCAAGAGATTCTTGATCACTTTCACCATCACCATTGTTATCTTCTGCAATTGAGATGTCTTTATCTGGTTGAGAGCCTCTGAACTGGAATTTGAAGGCATGCCAGATGTATCAGCTGGATTTGTCATGGTTGTGCTGATAGAAACCTCATTTGCTGAAGTAGTTCCAACTGGAGCTGAAGGTCTTCCAAGCTCAAATCTTGGATCAGGATCACCTGTATTTAAATTTTCTGCAGATCCTGAAACATGCTCACAAGATTTATTAAAACAGTTGGTAACTAAATCAAGATCAAATAGCCAATCCGGACCAGAACCAGCCACACTGGGAGTGTGCTCATTGAAAGTCATTGGCTGACTCCTCAATGATTCTAGTTCTGAGATTGTATACTCTATAAGCTTTAGCTTGAGAAGAGTATCCAATGAAGTGTCCATCGTCTGATTTCTCAGCAAACTTGGCAACTTGATCTTTGGTATTCAAGATGGTGCAGGGACATCCAAATGACCTGAGAAAACCAATGAAAGGTTTCCTCTTGTGCCAAAGTTCATAAGGAGTCTTACCATGTGTCTTAACTACTAAGACTCTGTTTTGCACATAGCAGGCAGTATTAACTGCCTCTGCCCAGAAGGTGATAGGCAGTTTAGAGTCAGACAACATAGTTCTTGCAGCTTCAATAAGTGTCCTGTTTCTCCTCTCAGCAACTCCGTTTTGCTGAGGAGTCCTGGGAGCACTGTATTGTCTTGTAATACCCTTTTCATCACAAAATGTATCAAGGATTGGTTTGGTTCTTGAATTCAGTTCCTTGATCACATCTTATGGTTTTGACCTTGTGATCACATTGATTCTCAATCTTTAAGATGAAATTCTTTAGAATCTCAGGAGTCTCATCTTTAGTTCTAAGAAAGAAAACCCAAGTGAATCTTGTAAAATCATCTGTGATCACTAGACAGTATAAGGTCCTTCCTAAACTCATTACACTGGTGGGGCCAAGAGATCCATATGTAATAAGTGTAGGGGAGTAGTGATGGAGTTCTTTTCCTTAGGCTTGTGAGATACCTTGTGTTGCTTCCCTTTCAGGCATGCAACACAATGATCATCACTTGTAAACTCTTTCTTTGGCATTCCAGTTACCAGATCATGTTTGATTAATTTATTCATATTCTTAAAGTTTACATGGCACATTCTTTTATGCCATAGGAAGACTCATCACTATTTGCTTTAGATAGAAAGCATGAAACTTCTCCAGAGGGAGATGTTTCTTGCAAATCCATCTTGTACATGTTCCCTTTCCTGGGGGCTCTGAGCAGAATATGCTCATGAGGAATGACCACTCCAGGTTTGAGAACAATGCACTCATGCTCAGTGAAGAGCATGTTATGACTCTGATCACAAAATTGAGATACACTCAGAAGATTGTACCCAAGCTCCTTAACAAAATTTACCTTCTCAATGCTGAGCTTACCATTTGTGACCTTGCCCCTTCCATAAATGTAACCACCTTCATTTCCTCCAAAAGCAACTGGTCCTCCATCAATTCTCTCAAAATTATGAAGTAAAGACCTATCGCCTGTCATGTGCCTGGAACAGCCACTGTCAATTATCCAGACATTCTTGTTTGTCTTGAGCTGTTCCTGCACAAAGAAAATGATTAGTTACATTTGGAAACCCAAGCCTTACTTGTCTTGGGTTCAGTAAGTGTAATAGAAGGTAATGCAACAGTAATAGATCCTATGGTTGTACAGAGGGGATCTTCGGCTGTTGTTGATGGAGAAACCTCAGTCATTTGGTCTTTCTTAGACTTCCACACCACCTTTGGAGTCTTGGACTTGACCTTCAAAACCTTAGAAGCTTTTGGAGCTTCACAAGTTTTAATGACTGATACTTCGGAAGAATCTACAGTCACTGCAGTAGACTTTAGTACTTCGGAAGAACTCCTTTCTTCCGAGACCAACTTTGCTTCCGAAGGTGATTTTCATTTACCTTCTTCTTTGATTTGGAGCTTCCGAAGGAAACAGACTTTCCTTCCGAAGCTTGAGACTTCTTGAGATTCTTTGAAGTCTTTGTATTGGTCATGTGGATAGTACTTTTAGGATTGTATGGACAATCCTTGGCAATATGAGAAGTACTTTCACACATAACACACAACATTTTCTTCTTCAAAGAAATCTCCTTTTGAGAGCAAGACTGGCCTTGGTCACATCCCTTTTCACCTTCATCTTGGTAGATTCAGATACAGTTCCCTGGGCTGTGAACTGTTCTTGGAATTTGATGGTCCAGGCTGTGCAGCAGTGGTACACAGCAGCTCAGTCTTCTTCTTTGTACTGAGATGATTTGAACATGAACCAGAACTCTTAGATAAGAGGCTTTGGTGGATGTCTTCAGTCCTTATTGCTTTGAAACCTGCAGAGATAAACACTTGTTTCTGCTTAGCATCAAAGGTAGCCTTGATTTCTTGAGCCTTCTTTGCTTTCCTTTTGCTCTTCCTGATCAAGTTCTTTCTCTTGGACTTGGTCATCACAGTTAATTCTTCTCCTCAGAAGGATAGTGGCCCTTGGAGGAATCCTTTCTTCACTCTTCTCAGAGGGATTCCTCCACACTTCTTCATCATCCTCACTTACTGGATCTATGAGAGGAAGCTCATCTTCACAAGTTCCACACCTAGGAGATCTTACAGACAAGATTGTGTGTGGAGGAGCTATCATTTGATCCCAGTCCCTGTCTATTTTGATAACAAACCTTATTGTGTAGGGATGAGGATATCATGTTCTTGAAGGTCTCTTCTTCAAGAACACTTTTCTCTGCCAGGGCTTTGCTGATCACAAGCTCAGCCTGGCACTTAGTCAACTTAGTGATGAGATCTTGGATCTGAGTTCTAAAATCTGTATGTTCATGTTTTAGTACTGAAATAGTTTTCTCCAAGTCTTCTATCTTTAACTTGTAATCATTTTCAGACTTTCTAAAGTCAGATTTTAATATGTTTAATGACTCAAGATCAGATCTCATCTCTAGGTTGTAGGACCTGTATCTATTTACTTTAGCAATGCATTCAGGGGAGCAAAGATGTTCTAATACCTTGGCTTCATCATGACAGCCATCAATGCTTGGTTTGGAGAAGCATCCTCCACCTGAAAACTCCAGTCAAATCCTCCCTCTTCAACAGCAACCGCAGCATGTTGCTTTGTCTTCTCAGCCTGAGGGGTATTGTTGGTGAAGTTTGGTCTGAGTTGTGTTTGACCCCCATTTGCTGGGTGCCTTACACTCCCTGGCGAAGTGACCCATAAGGTTACAATTGTAACACTTAACTTTGCTTTTATCCAGGCCAAACTTACCACTGGTAGCATTGCTTGGAAATTTCTTCCTGTCCTCTTGTAGAACTTCTTGGCTCTGTGAGTGAGAAGAGCCATCTGCTGAACTATCTCCATGTATTCCAGGTCATCTGGATGGATACAGTCTAGATCTTCAAGAGTGAAGAGATAATTTCCACAGCTTTCATCTGCAGACACAAAGGCTTGAGAAGAACTTGTCTCTTGGAATGGACTTCCTTGAGTAAAGTTCTCCCTTGGTGTCTCCGGGAAGGTGATGAAAGGACCCTTTTGTGAGTTGTCAGGGTAGCATAGGAGATGATGTTGGGGTTCTATGCTGTCCCTTTCAGCCACATGAAGGGCTGAACCCATTTGATTGTTAGAGTTGCCAGATGAACCTTGTAAGTTCATTCCATCTGGTATCCAGAGAATCCCATATAACTCTGTCAGAGTAAGAGTTTTAAGGTTCTCAGTCCTCTTGATTACCACACAATAGTGTGTCCATTGCCTAGGAAGTGAGGACATGAACTTCCTTACAATGTCTCTGTTCTCAAGAGGAACTCCTCCATCCACAAGGGTATCCACAATCTCAACATACCTGAAGTATTGTTGGGTCATGGTTTCACCTGTTTTAAAGGTGAAATTTTCAAACTGCTGCTTCAGAAGATCTTTCTTGTTCTCCTTGGCTTCAGAGGAGCCTTCATACATCAGCTTCAGTGCATCCCACAGCTGTTTAGCTGTCTTGCACTTCTTAAAACCTCTGTACACAGAGTTTGGGATAGCAGTCTGAAGAGCAGTCATGGCCTTCCTGTCAATCTCTACTCTTTTCCTATCTTCATCTGAGTAGTTGGCCACATCTTTAGGAATCATACCAGCACCGGTAGCAGAGGGGGTGCTGGGTATGAAAGGTCCATATTCAACAGATTCCCACATTCTTGAGTCAAGAGACCTGATGAAGCCTTCCATCCTCATGCACCAGGTGTCGAAGTCATCAAGAGTGATCAATGGGGATTTGTTCATGGTTCCAGTCTCCATATCAGTCTTTGAGATGGAAGCCATTTGAAAAGTTTAGTTTTTGTGTGTGTGAGGGATCTTAAGATGGTTAGATCTTATATCACGAGCCTGAAAGCTCTGATACCAATTGCAGGATCGTTCAAGGGCTTGAACACAATTACAACACAACAACACAATGAGGAGATTAACTAAATCTTAATCAAACAGTGAACTAGGTAACCAAGGTGATGCAGAGAACACAAGTAAAGCAAGAGACAGAACAAGAGAGTATAGTTTTCAAGGAGCAGTATATTGCTTTCTCAAGTTCTTTTACAAGTGTTACAAAGCATATGGAAAGATACAAGAACTTGGAATACTTATACTACAACCTACAGCCGGCTATACTATGAAAGCCAGCTGGATACAATTGACTAGACACTAACAAAATCAATTGTAGGATCAAAAGGCATATCTGCCTTTTGACCTTGTGACTATGACATGCCATAGCTCACATCCTTATACATTACAAAAAGGATAAAGTACATAAAGTAGAAAGTTTCAGACACAAGACCTCAATGTACAGTTACCAAAAGCATGGACCTTTTCACCAACTCTTGTAAGTTGGTGACTTATCAGAGACGCAGCGGAAAAGGTGCTTTATGGAACAGTACATCAGATAAAGCATGTGTACTAAAAGTCTTCGGAAGAAATCTGTCTTCATAGGTTGAAGCTTCGGAAGACTTTGTCTCTTCAAGCTTCGGAAGACTTCATGTTAGGCTTCGGAAGATATTGGTCTTGGCTTCGGAAGATATTACACTTAGAGTATTTTCTAATGCTTTGTGTAATTCTTCCGAAGCATTCTTCACTTCAGTACTTAGTGCATGTTGCTGAAACACTTAGGCAGTTTTGGGTTGCATCAGACTTCAGGAATCCTTACAGTTTGTCACTAAATCCATACACAGATTTTTGAACTTACTTTGGGATGAATTAGGTTTATTTATTTCAACAACATTTTGGATCTCACACTTCTGTGGTAATCAACATTATTAGGAGCATTTTGAGTGGTGTACGGTATTTGCAAGAGAGACTATTCTAAGGATTCAAAGAGATGCCAAGCTTAGTTTAGTGCCATCGCACAACAGAGAGGCGCAACAACAATAAATTCTAGAATATTTTGGTTAGCTTATCCTCAGGTTAGTGCCACCGGACAACAGAGAAGTTGATTGACTTTAGCCGTTCTTACATGTGCTTTGCTCATTTATGGTCATCCGCCACATTTGTGGGGTTTTATTTTGCTCGTAAACCTATGGATGCGATTGTGTAACCAGGGATGAGATGAGAACCCGTCAGCGAGTTGAACAAAGTTAGTTGATTTTTAATTCACAATGAAGTTTATAATCTATTGTGTTGAATCTACCGACACATATATAATGAACTAGAACCTCTAGGTCTACCTTCTCTATCTTCTCTCAGTAGCAAATAGTTAAACTATCATTTCTTTGTTGTTGCTAAGACTTCTCAGACTGTACTTTGAATTTCGCATCTGAGCAAACTAGCTGAAGTCCTAACCAATTCGTTCCCGTGTACTATCACTTTCATAAGCTTTGAATCAAAATCCCATTTGATTTCACTTTTTTTCAGCTAAAACATACCCTCGCTGCCACTGGCAGTAAATAAATACCAATTTTAAGTAATACTAACCTAAGGCTAATTATCCCCGAAAAATACTACAAACCGAAAATAAATTGTGTTTTTGGATTTTAATAGACAGGAAAATAAAAACAAAACAAAAAAATAAATAATAAATAAGAAGCTAATTGTCGAACTACGACATGTTGTATTTTGAATCACATACACGTTTCTTTTTCACGCCTTAAGCGGTGATGTAACCTCCCTTATATCCAGGAAATAAAACATGTCCCCCTTTATTTTGTTTGACATTGAAAAGGAGAGACGAATTCCCTGTCATGTGCCTGGATATCCACAATCAATAATCCACATATTAGTGATAACACTTTAGCGGACACCCTACACAGTCAAAGAAACTTGTTAGTTCAGATTTGGTACCCAAGCCTTAACTGGCTTGGGTGACCCAGAGGAATCACACATCATAAACTTAACCCATTGTACTTTAGAGGAAGAGGGCATATCTTTCTTCTTATCATTCTCACTATCAGACACTATACTTGATTTTTCTTTCCATAAGTCAGTTTTATGTAAGGCCTGTTTGTGGTAAACAGACAACTGACTTATGGTTTGAACTTTAGGTTCAGTAACACTCTTAGGTGGAGTGTTAGATATTATTTTAGAAACAAATTGCTTTTGTATCATAAAGTTCAATTTTCTTTTTGGACATCTGATAGTAAGGACAATTAGTAGAATATGTCCTCGTTTTCCACAACCGTAGCAAGATCTTGCTTCTATAGATTGAAGAAAAATTTTATGTGATGTTGAGTTTTGTGCAGGTGTGAGGTGTGTCTGTTTTGGTTTTGTCACAACACTTTTAGATTTTTCATCCTTATTAACAAACTTAATTCTTTTAACGTTTGAACATCTTTAACTTGCACTTTGGTTGGACTTTGATGATTAACACGTTTGTGGTTAACTGGTTTAATCAGTTTGGGTTCAAAAATGGACTTTGGTGAACCTGACCTTACATTCACCCTTTTAAATGCATCATCCAAATTCTCAACTAGCATCTTGCCTTTTGATTTCAAAGTAGACTCTTTCTGTTTAGTGTCAGATTTCACAGGCTTACCCGTGGAATTAGGATCACTAACTAGAGGAGTAGACACCACATGATCCTTAATTGGGTTGTTATTAATAGGTCTACAGGTTGTATCCAAAATAATATCATGTGGTGGTGGAACTACTTTGTACCTCAAACCTTCCCTATTCTTTCGGTCTTTCACTAAGTTCTGTACTATGTGAGAAGAACTAGCCCAACTATACAGTTTTTGTTTTAATGAATTAACCTGGACCTCCAAAACTGCTTTCTCCTTTTTGGTTTCTTCTAAAGAATTTAAATAAAACTTTATATCATTAGATTGATTCAAGGAAACAACCTCAGTTTCCCTTAGTTGTTTACCCAAAAGTTCTATCTTTTTCTTTAAAACTGCACTCATTTTGTTTTAATATACTATTAGCTTCAGTGCAAAATTGTAAGTCATTACTAAGTTATCATTGTGTTCTAATAACCTAGCAAATTTCAGATCAATGCTTTCCCTAATTTTTTCACATACAGAACAAGCATGTTTTTCAAATAATTGATCTAAAGAACTTACCTGTGAGGAGTCAGTTGAATCAACCATCAATGCAGAGGTAGACTCTTCTGTTGTTGGAGATTCTGAACTTGTTTCTCTGATCTCTTTCTCAACCAAGTGATTTACCACGTTCACAACTTCTTCTGTACCCGACATCGCTTGCTCCACTGCAATCTCACCTTCACTAGCAGACCCATCATCCATTGCTCCGACAAAGGCAATGTTTGATTCCCCAGGAGAGAAAAATCGGAAGGACTAGTCTTGTCCTTCATTACCTTGAGCAGTTAGTGCCTTAGTCTCTTTCCATAAAGAACTAGTTCCAACCATGTCTTTGTCTTAACGGTTGAAAGTAGGAAATGGGTTACCATTTCCAGTTTTCTTGGGATTCACACATTCACATTTAAAATGCCCCTTTTCACCACAGTTGAAGTAGGTGACCTTGGTTTTGTCAAAACCAAAAGTTGCATCTTTAGTGGTTGTTAAATTCTGCCCCGTCTTCCTGACAAACTTTTTGGCTCTTCTAACTGCACTTGCTAGAGCCCACATGATATCCATTCTTTCCAGCTCGTTCTCGTCAACTTAGTCGTAGTCTTCATCTGCAAGATGACAATTTCCAATCTTCCCACAACTAAACAATCATACGATTGAACCACTGCTACTAGAAGATCCATATGCTCGTTTGCAACTTCCACTGTGTTATTACTGAGATTCTCGGTCTTCAAGTAGTGGTTTGAGAAGGATCCGCGGAACTGGACACAAAAGCTATTTGTAATGGTGCTCCTGAACCAGTTGGAGTAGGAACTGAGTTGTAGAGTGAAGGATTTTGAACGTAGGATCCTTTCTTCGACTTGTACTTCATCCTCATTTCTTTCGCTCTTAACTCAAAGATGAAGTCATTTATGTCTAACGTCAGGAGAATGTCATTCTGTCTCAGGTTAGACACAAATGAGTCCCATTTCTCAGGCAAACCATTAGCAAAGCTTGAAACTTTGTCTTCCATTGATTTGGTTACGCCATGAGTGTGCAGCTCACTCATTGAATGATAGAATCTATCAATAATATCATCTAAGCTCTCGTTACCTATCGAAGAAAAGTTATCAAACTCCTTCTTGAGAGCCTTAGCCTTCAGTGCTTTTAATATCACGTTTCCATCATATCTCTTCTCTAATGCCTCCCACAACTTTTTGGTTTGCTTGTTCTCACAAAACTGATGAAAGATGTCTTTCGGGATTGACTGAGTGAAGAGGGCATAAACTTTCTTCTCAGCATTGAAGAGTATCTTCTGAGCTTCGCTCATTCCTCCCAATGCCAACTTGACTCCATTTGCACTGACTGGTACCGTGTAACCAGTCTCTATAGAGATCCAAAGATTGGGATCCACACCACTTAGGTAAATCTCAAACTGCTGTTTCCACTAAGGATATTCTTCTAACGTCAACAGCTTTGGCGGTTTATTGTGATTACCAATGTCATTCTCCAGAAGCAGTAGGTTCTGGATGCGTGAGTCCATTCTTGCAGTAAACGCAGCAAACTGATATTCCATTTCTATAAACTTTGTACTTGGAGAACAGGATTGCTTCAATAGTGCGAATGGACAATAAGTATAGATCACTCATGCGAATGAACTATGAGTATGGATCACTCGTGCGAATGAAGATTGAGAATGAATTCAATCGTGAGATTGGATTCAGTTGTGCGTATGAACTACCCGAATGGAGTCAAACGACTGAAGTTGTTAAGTCGTGCGAATGAAGGATACGACTGAGTTCAGTCATGCGGATGGAGTATACGAATGAGTTCAATCGTATGAATGAGCTATTCATGCGACTGAAGGCTGCTATGTTTGAAAAAATCGAGTTTTTGGCACTTCGACACAAAATATGATTTACCTAGAAACCCTAATCTGCCGTATGATGAAAATCTTAAACTTTATTTCCTGAAAACATCGAAAAAAACCTACTGAAGCAAACATGGTGACTCTTTTTTAGTAAAACGTAGGTTTTGACACCAACCCTAATTAAATCAAACACAGAGTCAAGAGCCAAAGCTCTGATACCACTTGTTAGGGTTTAGGACCGTGTACGTACGGAGTACTAACTGATTCTGCGTTATACTAGGTCAAATAGTGCGGAATCCTATTTGATTGGTGATGCAATCATTGAGAACGAGTACCCGATTGATATAAGATTGAAACTAAACGTTAAGAACGAATAGGAATCGATTAGGAACAAACTATGAACTTGGACAGGACGTTTGGGACGCTCTGGACGGCTAGGGTTTATGAGTATGCCTAATATCTCTTCAAGTGTTTTTCTTCCACGAATTAGGTGGTACTTATAGGTCATTGGTTTTCATTGGTACGACTGAACCATTAGTATGGTTCAGTCGTGCGAATGAATCATGCGTTTGATCCATACGCACGACTGAAGGTTTAGTCACACGACTGAGTCAATCTTATGTCTCAATCATACGACTGATCCAGTCTCCTGGTTCAGTCGTGCGAGTGTTCCATAAGCATGATGTATTCATGCGTATGGTACATATATATGGGCCATTAGCATGAATACTCATTCGACTATGTTGAACACATTACTCAATCATTATTGACTTAGAAGTGTATACAACAAACTCAAACCTATATAAGAACTCATATATATGAATTAAAGATAATAGACATCAAACCATATATCATATTTCATTACATAGTCAAATTACACATACGTAAGAAATGAAAGAATTTTACATTTCAGCACACAAACTAGGTACATATGTATCTACAGGTTTCGTGAATAAAAGTTGATCATAGGTTTTTCAACTGTGTATGTATAAGGCCCTGTTTCGAAGACACTCACAGCTAGCCAATCATCACGCATAAAACATATATTTGTATCAACTTACTAAAAACATGCGGCGAAAACATTTAAACATCTATTTCATTTTGTTATAATAGGTTTTGCAAAATAATACATCGTTATCAAATTACAAAATAATTGTTGCATGAATCACAAAAACATTATAAAAATGAATGCCATCTCAAAACGAGCCATGTAGCCGCCCCGTGCCCTCCTCAGCAACTATTACTTGCCAACTGGAAACACATAAAAGTCAACGTTGCTGAGTGAGTTCTATTTTTAAAATAAAACATACTTTACTTTTGTTTAAAAACCGGTCTTTGCTTTTTTCACATCATACTATACTTTCGTACATGATCACACATCATACGTACACATAGATAATATCATTATTATCTTCATCATTCGTTCGTTCATTATCTTCTCACTTTCATTCGTACGTTCACTACTTTCCAATGACATTTACAACACCCCGAACATTGTGCACGAAGCTGGTTACATGGCCTGAGGTCTTTCATAGACCTCAAACATTGTGCACAAAGCTGACTCCAGTAACTAGGGAAGTACATTCACCACTTATCTTTTCTCTTTCAGTCCGGACCAATGCCATATGCTATACCCCGAACATTATGCATGAAGCTGGTTACTGGGCCTTAGGTCTTTCATAGACCTTGAACATTATGCACGAAGCTGACTCCAGTACCTAGGGCAAGCGATAAGGATCCCATACATATGGTCAATCACAAGGATTGGACCCTAGTGTGCATTCTTCTGGGGTAGCTAACCCGCAAATAATTGAGCTAACACCATTGGGTGTGAACCTCCATACATTGCTTGCAAGACTTTCTTACTTTCATTCGTTCATTAATGCATGCATTCTTTCATTACGTTACTCTTTTCATCATATTCCACCTTACGTTACATAATACTTTTCTTTTCATTCATTAACATTCAACGTAAAGCCACGGGAAAAAAACCATACATGATAAGGAACATCAACATGAACATACAAACATTACCATACAAGGCACCATCATACATACATAACATACATCACAAAAACCATCATGCATAAGCATCTATCATACATCATCAATTCATATCATACATCGTCCAACACATTATCTATGACCTCAAAAAGTCAACTTACATAGCCCCCGGGAGCATCCCAAGTCAAGGCCTACAACTTACATTTTTTTCAAAATTTAGAAAAATATTCTAGGTCTTAGGCACATGGCACTATTCAGGCGCATGGCACTATTCAGGTGCATTGGCACTATTTGGGCGCATGGGACACTTAGGCAGTTATTTCTATGGGCGCATGGGCCACTATTTAGGCGCACGAGCATTCTAAATCATACTTAAACATCCTAATTCAGTCCCCAAACATCATATGACCTGTTCTAAGCTTAAATCATATATTCTAAGCCTTAGAAACATAACCATAACATCAACAAACACATAAATAGCCCAAAATCAAACCCTACCCGCAAACACACGTATAAACACATACGGGTATAAACCTAACTGTTATAAAAAGTTCATACATGCATTTCCAGCCCCAAAGCAGTTAAAAACAAGTAAAAAAGGGGTTCTGGAGCTCACCTTTGTAGCCTCTTAGGTATGACTTCTTCCAAACCCGTTTCCAGTTGAGTTCAACCACCTAGAACCCAATAAAAACACACCCGGACACATATAAACATACATAAACATATAACCGAGGCTAAGGCCAGTTAAGAAAATCTTAAAACCATGTATTCTTACCTTGAATTGGACTCTTGCACTTGTTCTTCAAAATAGCCAAGAGTTTTTAGCTCTCCTTTCGTTCTGTCTTTCTATAAATCTGAATGATACGAGTGTAGAGAGAGGGATGGGCAGCCATGTCACCTTTATCACCAACTTTTGAAGACTTTTTTCCCTTCTTAAACTTTCATTCATACTTCCTTACTTTCATTCGTACGTTCATTACTTTCCGATGACATGTACAATACCCCGAACATTACGCACGAAGCTGGTTATTGGGCCTGAGGTCTTTCATAGACCTCGAACATTATGCACGAAGCTGACTCTAGTACCTGGGGTAAGTACATTCACCACTTATCTTTCTCTTTCTTTCTGGACCAATGCCATATGCTATACCTCGAACACTGTGCACGAAGCTGGTTACTGGCCTGATGTCTTTCATAGGCCTCGATCATTATGCACGAAGCTGACTCCAGTACCTAGGGCAAGCGATAAGGATCTCATACATATGGTCACTCACAAGGATTAGACCCAGGGTGCATCATTCTAGGGTAGCTAACCCGCACACAGTTGAGCTAACACCCTTCATTGGGTGTGAACCTCCATACATTGCTTGCAAGGCTTTCTTACTTTTATTCATTCATTAATGCATCCATTCTTTCATTACGATCTCTTTTCCTTATCTTCCAGTTTACGTTGCATAATACTGTTATTTTCATTCATTAACATTTAACGTATAGCCAGGGGAAAATAACCATACATGATAAAGAACATCAACATGAACATACAAACATCATCACACAAGGCATCATCAGACATACATAACATACATCATACATACCATCATGCATAAGCATCAATCAAACATCATAAATTCATATCATACATCGCCCAACACATCATCTATGACCTCAACAAGTCAACTTACATAGCCCCCGGGAACCTCCCAAGTCAAGGCCTACAACTTACATTTTCCTAGAAATTCAGAAAAATATTCTAAGTCTTAGGCGCATGGGCACTATTCTGGCACACAGGGACTATTGGGGCGCACGAGCAACATTTAGTGTATTCTTGGCACAATTCTAGGCATATAGGCACTATGCACGCGCATGAGTGCCTAGGTGCATCGGAATCCTAGGCGTCTGGACACTTAGAAAATTTCAGCATATTTCAAGGCGCATGAGTACTATTTGGGCGGATGAGATTTTGGGTGCATGGGACACTTAGGCAGTTATTCCATTGGGCGCATGGGCCACTGTGTAGGCACATGAGCATTCTAAATCATACTTAAACATCATAATTCAGTCCCCACACATCATATAACCAATTTTAAGCTTAAATCATACATTCTAAGCCTTAAAAACATAACCATAACATCAAAAACACATACATAGCCAAAAATCAAACCCCACCCGTAAACAAACACATAAACACATACGGGTATAAAAGCCAACTTTTATAAAAAGTTTATATATGCATTTCCAGCCCCAAAGTAGTAAAAAAGAAGTTAAAGGGGGTTCTAGAACTCACCTTTGCAGCTTCTTAGGTATGACTTCTTCCAAACCCGTTTGCAATTGAGTTCAACTGCCTAGAGACCCACTAAAAACACACTCGAACACATATAACCATACAATAAACATATGACCGAGGCTAAGGCCAGTTAAGAACATCTTAAAACAATGAATTCTTGCCTTGAATTCGACTCCTGCACTTGTTCTTCAAAATACTCAAGAGTTTTCAGCTCTCCTTTCGTTCTCTCTTTCTAAAAATCCGATTGATACGAGTGTAGAGAGAGGGATGGGCGGCCATGCCACCTTTATCACCAACTTTGAAGACTTTTTGCCCTTTTTACACTTTTTACCCCTTAACTTGTGTAATATACCTTTTCTTTATTTTTTCTTCACTTTATTCTTTCTTTCTTTGACTTTTAAAATAGCCGGATGTTACATTATGATAATCACAATCACAAACCATAAGCTTATAACATTCCGTTCAAATGTAGATGCTACCCATCAAAAGTTTTCCCAAGACTATCATAACATTAACATAATATATTTTACACCATTAGTTCATCACAAATTACATAAGGTCCATCCAATTAGGATGATAGTAAGAGTTTAGCTCATAATGAGCTTGAACGTAACAACAAATAACATAGAAGATTGAGATGAAATTATCGGTGAAATCGAACAATCAAATTAGTGATCCACAACGGATGATATGTAAGCCCGGTTGATTTAAAGACAAAGAAAGAAAGAAAGAAAGAATAAAGTGAAGTAAAACAGAAGGAAAAGAAATAAAACCCAAGTCTAGGGGTTTAAAAGTGACAAAAAGACATAATCTTTGAAAAGTTGGTGATAAAGGTGGCATTGGCGCCCATCACCCTTTCCACACACAAGTCATGGACATTTTAGAGAGACAAGAAAAGAGAGCAGACAACTCTCGGTTTTGAAGGAAGAACAAGAAGAATTCAAATTCAAGGTAAGAATTCATGTGTTCATGATATTCATGACTGGTTTTATCCTCAGGTTTATCCTCGGGTTTATGCTTATGTGTGTTTGTATGTGTTCGAGTATGTTTTTAGTGGGTTTCTAGGCGGTTACACTCAATTTCAAATGAGTTTGGAAGAAGCCATACTCAAGAGCTGCGTAGGTGAGTTTTGGAACCCCTTTTTTATTGCTTTTTAACTGATTTTGGGGCTGGAAATGCATGAATGTATGTTTTCATTTAACTGGGTTTCGAACCCGTATATTTGAATGTGTGTATGTTGATGTTAAGATGTAATGATTCACTATGTTCATGCGTGGTGAATATGATTGTGTTTCTCAGGCATAGAAGGTAACACTTAAGCTTAGAACATGATGGATGGTGATTGGGACTTAAATTCTAACGTTTAAGGCTCATATGTTAAGTTTTAGAATCTGCCTAAGTATACAGAAGAAATGCGGATGAGTAATGGAAAGTCAATGCGGATGAACAGTTAATGCGGATGAGCATTAACCATTAAGTAAGTCAATGCGGAAAAGTAATGGAAAGTCAATGCGGATGAACAGTTAATGGGGATGAGCATTAAGCATTAAGTAAGTCAATGCGAATGAGTAATGGAAAGTCAATATGGATGAACAATTAATGCGGATGAGCATTAACTGTTAAGTAAGACAATGCAGATGAGTAATGGAAAGTCAATGCGGATGAATAGTTAATGCGGATGTGCATTAACCATTAAGTAAGTCAATACAGATGAATGTTGGATGAAATGCGGATGAGTGTTGGATGAAATGCGGATGAGTGTTGGATGAAATGCGGATGAAAAGGAACAAATGCGGATGAAGTAAAACAAATGCGGATGAACTATAGCAAATGCGGATGAACAAAAGACAAATGTGGATGAACACTTAGAATGTTTTCAGACTTTCTGGGAGAAAAAGGATGAATGTAGGCTATGGCTAGGGAGGTTCCCAAAGGCTATAAAAGTTGACTTTGGAGGTCACAGATGTTATGATGGAAATGTTGTGATGTATGTTGATGCCTATGCATGATGGTATGTATGATGTATGTTATGTATGTATGAACAGTTAATGCGGATGCGCATTAACCATTAAGTAAGTCAATGCGAATGAGTAATGGAAAGTCAATACGGATGAACAATTAATGCGGATGAGCATTAACCGTCAAGTTAGTCAATGCGGATGAGTGATGGAAAGTCAATGCAGATGAATAGTTAATGCGGATGAGCATTAACCATTATGTAAGTCAATACGGATGTGTGTTGGATGAAATGCGGATGAAAATGAACAAATGCGGATGAAGTAAAACAAATGCGGATGAACTATAGCAAATGCGGATGAACAAAAGACAAATGCGGATGAACACTTAGAGTGTTTTCTGACTTTCAGGGAAAAAAGGGATGAATGTAGGCTATGACTAGGGAGGTTCCCGGGGGCTATAAAAGTTGACTTTTGAGGTCATAGAGCATGTTGTGATGTATGTTGATGCCTATGCATGATGGTATGTACGATGTATGTTATGTATGTATTAATAGGTAATGCGGATGAGCATTAACCATTAAGTAAGTCAATGCGAATGAGTAATGGAAAGTCAATACGGATGAACAGTTAATGCGTTGTTGGCACCAAGTGTCAAAGTCGTTAGGAGTGATCAGTGGGGACTTTGTTGTGGCTCTAGTTTCTATATCAGCTTTAGTGATAGCTGCCATTTGAGATGTTAAGTGTTTTGTGTGTGTGTGAGGGATCGTAGGATGGTGAGATCTTACAATCAAAAGCCTGGAAAACTCTAATACCAATTGCCGGACCATTTAGAAGGGGTTGGGTCACTTACAACACAACACACAATGAGAAGAATGATGTTTAGAACATTTAATAGATTAAATAGGGAATTGGTAACACACAAGTATGATACTTAGAACATTGGTAAAGTATGACACAAAACAAAGAACAACACAAGTAATTGGTTTTCAAGAATGTTGTATATTGCTCTCAAGTTCTTTTACAAGTGTTAAGCATTTTTTTAAAGTTACAAAGACCTGAGATACTTATACAATATCCTACAGCCAACCATGCTTTAAAAGCCAACAAGATTCATTTGAACTAGACAACAAAATCAAATATATAGTCAAATTGCAAATTGCCTTTTGACGAGTGACTATGACCTGCCATAGCTCACATTGTAATATATTACAAAAAGGATAAAAGTACATAAAGAAGAAAGCATAGACTCAAGACCTCAATGCACAATTTACCAAAACCATGGACCTTTTCACCAACTAACGAATGTTGGGAAGTCAATAGAGTTGCAGCGGAAAGTGATCCAACTTTATGGTAAAGTACATGAAATAATGGCATGTATTCAAAAGTCTTTGGAAGATAATTTCTCTTCACTTGTAGGCTTCAGAGGACTTTGTCTCTGAAGCTTCATAAGACTTCACTTTAAGCTTCAAAAGATGTTGGTCTTGGCTTTGAAAGATTTTACACTTCGAATATTTTCTAGCACATGGTGTAAACCTTCCGATGCATTTCTAGTTCTGTACTTCAGTGCATGCATACAGGAAGACTTTGGATGTTTTAGGTGCATAAGCCTTTTTATAAACCTTACACTCTCTGAATAGCATCATCAGCAAATGAATTGCCTAGTGCCATTATCCTCTACATTGTAGCAGGTTTGATGTTGTAACCATGCCTCTGATCTGGGGTGCCAATCCCCAAATATATCACTCAATCCTGATGTAGTCTAGAGCCATGTCTTAATGTTACTGAAGGGAATGAGGACCTGGTAGTCTACTTGGATGCCTCGTATGCAGGATTAGGTTATGTGTTTATGCAACGAGGGAAGGCAATAGCCTATTCTTCAAGACAACTAAAGGTCCTCGAGGCGAATTATCCTACACATGATTGGGAGTTGGCTGCGATGGTGTTTGCATTGAAGATTTGGAGGCACTACTTGTATGGGGAAAAGTGCACCATCTTCACCGATCATAATGTTTGATATATTTATTTGAACAAAAGGAACTCAACATGAGGCAAAGAAGGTGGTTGGAACTGATCAAGGATTATGACTGTGAAATTCATTATCATCCAGGCAAAGCCAATGTGGTTGCTGACACCCTTAGCCAGAAGGGATGACCCGAACCAATTCGGGTGAGGGCTTGTCATATAATCAAGACGCCTGATGTTAAGAAACAAGTGAGGGAGTTTCAGGATAAGGTGTTGAGACAGGACGGAGTCAATTCTGAAAGGATGAAAGGACAAATTTCAGATTTGGGAGAAAACACCCTGGGTGTTAGAACCCGATCATCCCTCTCTATGGGGATCTAAGGGAGAAAATCATGGATGAGGCTCACAAAACTTGATACTCCATTCACCCTAGTCCCATGAAAATGTATCAGGATCTGAAGAAAGATTACTAGTGGCCGGGAATGAAGCTAGACATGGCTAAGTACTGTTAGGACCTTGTATTTGAACGAAATACTTGGAGATTAGCGTGTAAACCAGATCAAATAGTACGGAATCCTATTTGATTGGCGATCCAATCAGTGAGAACACACGAAGAATCAATCAAGAATTGAAACTAACGTT
Organism: Flaveria trinervia; assembly: GCA_025506515.1. Classification (NCBI taxonomy): domain Eukaryota; kingdom Viridiplantae; phylum Streptophyta; class Magnoliopsida; order Asterales; family Asteraceae; genus Flaveria; species Flaveria trinervia. The sequence goes on along the minus strand of CM046449.1, from coordinate 51,968,553 downwards.
AGAAATCGATTGGGAATCGATCTAAAGTGTTCTATGAACTTAGAGAACGAATTGGGAGGCTTCTGGACGGCTAGGGTACGTCTGGAATCGTAATTAATCAAAAGCCCTTATTTTTCACGAATTGGGTTGTATTTATAGGTTGGTATTATTCAATCGTGCGACTGAACCATTAGCATGGTTCAGTTGTGCGATTGAACCATGCGGTTGATTCATCCGCAAGACTGAGTGTTCAGTCGTGCGACTGAGCCAACTTATGTTACAATCATATGACTAATCCAGTCTCCTGGTTCAGTCGTGCAACCGAGTCATTCGTATGAAGTTATTCATGCTATGGTTCATTCGCATGGCCATTCGCATGAGAACTTCATTAAGTTAAGTTTGAATGTATTAATTAATAAACATTATGTGTAACAATTCTAACAACCACAAACCTAACTAACCAATTTAATATCAACTCATTAATGAAATATTAGTCATTACAATACCACAACAACCAATATCATCATATCAAATTACATATCAGAATAAGACAAACAAGATCTATTACATTTCATATCATGATCTAGGGACATACATGTATCAACAACTCCCCTTGGACCTAGATCTCTCTAACCTCTTGTTTTCTGCATAACCCCTTGTATTTCTTGTACTTCTCCTCTTTTGTGACTCCCGTGTGAATCTCAAACACGAAGCAGAGTCGTATAACATTCTTAACTGGAGGGCTTGTACAATATCTTGCGTATCATAGAATAGTGGCCACTTGTATGCGTGTAGACATCATTTCTCTACATCACTTTCTAAGTTGTACCCATCAGGTCGAATACCCTGATAGTATCCATTTGTCCCTCTTTACTTAGACTATGACCGCTTCAGCTGTTCTCCAATCATAGTACCACCACTTAAAATGTGGAGTGAAATTCTATGGCATTTCCCTGAGTGGGATCTTGACATTGTGCGCAGAGGATTCCACTTCAACACTATCTTAGGCTTGCCATTAATGGCAATAACCTCAGACCTTCTGATATACCTAGTAGGCTGTTAGGGTCTGATGTTAACCCATCTAGTGTGGTACTCTTCTTTAGGGCAGTCTCGAACCAGCCTGACATCTTCCTCGGGTCAGCATACAAAAGCTTTAGTTGGCCAGCTGTTGAGCTCAAAACCTGGTAGAGTCTTCAGATCATGTGGAATCTGAAGTACTCTATGCCTTGTTCTCTCTTAACTGCATATACGTAAGATCCTCAAAATACGCCATGCTATGATCCTTCCTGACACCTTGTGATGTTTCTTGACTCTATAGAGTTTGGTGTAGGAATCCTTCTTTGGTGTAGTACGTTGGGCTCTAACTTCTTCAAAACATGCAGCCCACTCAGCCTTTCGAATGTCGACATCATCATTTGAGGCTTGGGCTGTGTCTTCTGCTTTCTCTGTTTCTTGCTCCATATAGTTCAAAACCTCAATAGTATCACTGACAAGGGATTCACCCAGATTGGGACATTGCCCTCATTGTTAGCGTACTGAGGGTACTCCTCGGCAGTGACATCTTCGATCTCTACATCATCAACATCGTTGAGCTCTTCGTCACTAGTCGAATCGCATGTCGAGCATCATTTACTATCTCATCTGGATTTAGCTCGAAAAGCTCTGCGAGTTGCTCTTTGATAGATCATGAATATTTTCCCTTCTTCAGGGGTATAATTCCTGACCTCCTGACAATCCTTGCAGATCAAGAATCATTATTAGCTAAGACTTAACCTGCTGAAGAGGAGCATATCAAACTCATCTCTTTGGTACTATTGATCTGTTTGATTTAAACATTCCACACATAAATCATTAGTATTAATCAAATAGAAAGGCATTAAGTAATATAAACATTATACATTGTGTTCAATTACATGATTCAAATACAAAAGAAGATAAATACATAAACATCTAATCTTTACTTTTATCTGTATCATGGTTTCATCACTTGGAGGAGCAGAGGTAGAACTGATTGATCTTGTCTTTCTTTGTCCTTTCCTCTTGACCTGTAGCATTGGCCGATGCAGGTGCATCCCCTCTTTCTGCTTCTTCATCATCCTCAGTATCACTCTCATCATCTTCATCATTATCTTCATCATCTTTATCTCTGTCTCCTTCCCTGATCTTCATGGCTCCTCTTCAGATGCTTTCATTTTCACAGATAATCTTCCTTGCCTTCTCCAGCTCCTCTATTTTCTTGCTTGATGTGACACTTTGAGCTTGGAGTTGGTCCATCTTGGTGCTCTGAGCAGCCAACCGCTGGGCCTGCTCCTCAATTACTCGAGCCTGCTCTACAATTTGGTGAGATTGTGCAGCAGTCAGGTCAGTAACTGGTGGATCTGAGCTGCCTTTTCCTCATCAACCGCCAGTAAGCGCATCACCATTCTGTTAAGCGCTGTGGATCTGAGCTGCCTTTTCCTCATCAACCGCCAGTAAGCGCATCACCATTCTATTAAGCGCTGACAACTGTTCCTCTACCCCGATTGGGGGTAGAGGAGATCTATAAGTGTGTGAGGGATGGGCTGAGGGTATTGATTGGTGTGACATGGTGGTAGATGTGGCTGTAGTGAAGATAGGTTTGTATAATGGTGGAGGTGATGAGGGAGTAAGGATTGTGGTGGAGGGAAACTGTGCTGTGGTGGGAGGTATGGTGGGGGCTGTGGTAGATGTGGTGGATGTTGTGGATGTGGTGGATGTGGTGGTGTGGTGGATGTGGTGGCTGTGGTGGATGTGGTGGCTGTGGTGGATGTGGTGGATGTGGTAGCTGTGGTGGTGAGGAAGGTCACCCTACGCTTCTTCTCTTCTGGCTATGGGGTTTAGCCATTCTCTTCCTCCTTGTTCCAGTTGAGGTGGAAGCTCCCCCTACAACCCTGCCTGTGGACCCTGGAGCATAGCTTGGGTCATATCTGTATCTCTGGAATCTCTCGGGTGTTCACCAACCACCTTAACCCATGTTCTGTGGAACAACTTTCCTTCCCACAGTTCGTGTAAGTGGCTCCTTATCCGATCATCCTCCTCCTCCGCGCCAAGAACAAAATCCTGATGAAATCCCGCTGACTCAGTTACATCTCCAGCTGTGATGGACACTGGAGGTACAGAATCAGACACAGTGCCTCTAGTGGACTAGCATATCGTCTCCAGCATCCCCGCTGTCATCGTCATCTGACTCATGAGGGGTAGAGCTATTTGTTCCACATGAGAGTCACTATCTCGTGATGCCACTTTCGCTTTGCGGGCGCCACATAGTCATCTCGGGCAAGATGACCAAACAACCTCCTGACAGGAGGCTTCACTTGCTTTCCCTGTACACTTTCATCCTTCCCAGGGTAGTGTCATCCATTACCTCCAGACTACCTCATCCTCCTTTTCCTTTGGCAGGGAGGGAAGCTTCTGATCTATGATCATTTGCATAAATCTCGGGTACATACCTAAGGCTTCCTTCCCTTTCCCCTCGACTTCTCCACCAGATAGGTGAAGATCATCTTGAAGAAGCTAAACGGATGTTCAGTACCAAGGCAATGTATGCGTTCTGCAACTGGTGAGACAGCTTATCAAAACCACCTTTTCTTGAAGCCATGCACTTGAGCAGCACGTGTGCAAGATATTAAACTGGGGACAGAGTTTACTCTTTTGTTGATACCCCATAATTGATGTCCCCGGTGTATTGCTTTGAGAAACACCCTGACAGTGAGGGGGTGTAAACGAGTTGGACAGTCATCGTCATCCCCCAATCGTAGTTACATCCTTATGATCCTCCTCTAAACGGTAATAGCCTCTCCAATATGGTACTTCTGATGCAGTGAGGCTCAGATGACTATCAACTGTAGCGCCTTCCCCGAAGGCTTGTGAATGGATCGATACAGAGTGCAGGGAGTAGATATGGCATGTGCAATCCTCGATCTCAGTAGGAATGTGATTATGCCAGAGAATCATAGTGTTTCTGGATGTTAGGTCCAGATGACACATATATTGTGCTTTGTCTCATAATCCTCTACTCGCCATCTGTTCACAAAGATAGTAACATTAGTACCATTGCCTAAAAAGTCAGGAAATCCTTAATCCTTGAAGAAAATCTTCTGTCCTGCTTTGAAATTGTGCGAACTGAGTTCAGGCGTGCGATTGAACCGTGCTGTTGGACCAAAAGAACCAATGAGCCAAGATCAGAAAACCTCTAAGTCCCACATGGTATCACAACAACTACTGAAAGCCTCATCAGTAGTTTGACAAGTGCTGAAGACTTCAACAGCTGAAGATCAAGTGCTGAAGACCTCAACAGCTGAAGAACCAAAGTGCTGAAGTACAACAGCTGAAGAACACAAGTGCTGAAGCTGAAAGACCAAAGTACTGAAGTACAACAGCTGAAGAGTTTACAAGTGCTGAAGATCAACAACTGATGTACAAGGTCTGAAGACAAAGACTGAAGACATCAGCTGATGATATCTACTGAAGTCATCAGCTGATGAAACACCTGAAGGTCAAAGTCTGAAGATCAAGTACTGAAGCCTCAGTAGTTTGTCACAACTGCTGAAGAGTACTTCTTCAGTAGTTGATATCAGTAGTTTTTATTTTTTATGTTTCAGTAGTTTTGTAAAACGACTGAAGAGCTTGTTCTTCAGTCGTTGTAGTTTCAGTAGTTTTATATTTTGTACTTAACTGCTGATATGTTCTCAGTAGTTGTGAACATTTCAGTAGTTTGTTAAGAATTAGTTATTTTTGTATTAGATCTGCCAGTTGTCACTTTCCGTGATAACAGCAGTGATTGTTGCACTCTATATAAGGAGTGACAACCTATGTAACGATTATGAATGAATGGAATGAATGAATGATTTGATTAGAAATATTCTACATCTATAAACATTCCTTGAAATCAGAATATATATTCTCTCCCTATAACCGTATGCGATCTTAATGCTTACAAGTATCGATTGCTTGCTACAATTTGTCTAATTCTAGTTTGTATTCCGCTGCTTTGTATCCTAATACATCAAACTTGTGATCGCTGATCCTGTCAAATGGTATCAGAGCAGGTTAATCATTGATCGATCTAATAATTGATCATTGAAACTGCTATTCAAGATCTAAGTTTGATTGAATTAGCTTTTGTTTTTGCAAGAAAGGTTATAGAGATTGAATTTTCTGTATTTCTGCTCATTCATCCTGAGATCTTTTCTTGGTTCTCATTGAGTTTGTTGTGGTCTGTCTAAAACTTTTAAAAGCTTGAACTAAATTGTTTTGAACTGAAAATGACTACTCCTTCCAATGATCCTCACAATACTGGTTCCTCAACCAAGCCACCTATGCTGGTTAGGAATGAGTATAACATATGGCAAAGACGTATGCTCCATCACCTGTCTGTTAACAGCGCAGGGTGTTGGACATCAGTGGTACATGGTCCACACAAGCCTATGGTGAATAACCCGGAAACCAATCAAATGGTTCCGAAGAGGAGGGAGCAATACTCAGATGAGGATAAGAAGTTGCTTGAAATTGATGCAAAAGCCCATGGAATTCTGGCCATGGCACTGCCAATGAAATCTATTCTGGGCTAATGCATCATGAAACTGCCCATGACCTCTGGATTGCCTTGAAAGAACAATTTGGAGGAACAGATGAGGTCTTGGCAAATAATAGAGAAATTCTTGCCCAACAATATGAGACATTCTCTCATAGAAAGGGTGAGACACTGACTCAACAATATGAGCGGTTCTCTTGTTTGATCTCTGAACTAAAAATGGTCAAACTTGAATACACCAATATTCAGATGAATAACAGATTTCTCAGATCACTGCCTGAGAGATGGGACACATATACTATTGTCCTACGCTCCAGTGCAAGTTTGGACAAACTATCTCTCACCCAACTCCATGGGAAACTGCTCACTTTTGAGAGAGAGATAGAACAGAAGAGAAAGCTGTCTTCATCTGGAAAGCTCACTGAAGACTTTGTACAAGGCAACACTGCCTTGGTGGGTCATGAGTCAGAATATGCTTCATCTGAATGCCAGTATGATGAGCATATTAATTTCTCTTCAAGCACTTCTGATTCTGCATTTGTGAGTATTGATGGTCAGTTTACTGGGTAATAATGACAATCTATGTTTCATTATGGATGATCTCAAGGGGATTGCTGATGATGACTTAGAAGAGATGGATATTTTGAGCCAAATGGCCTTGATAAATATCAGATCTCAGAAGTTCTATAAAAGAACTGGAAGAAAATTCCCAGGACTCTCTGGCAAAACCAAAGTTGGTTTTGACAAGAGCAAGTTGAGGTGTCACAAATGCCAAAGGCTTGGACACTTTGCAAGAGAGTGTAGATCAACTGGATCTAACTCCACTGCACCCTTTGTGACTTTTCCTGGCAATAGTCAACAACACAGAGGGCAACATCCTGTCACCTCTAGTCATCATCCTCAACAACAATCTCCGGCATATTTTGTTCCTCAGGGTCAAATGCCATATCCGTACCCCTGTTATTACATGCCACAGTCAAATCAAGTTCAAGTTCCTATGACACCACAACCTCATACACTACCAGAACCTCAGCCTTCCCAATCTCATCAACAACCTCAATCTCAACAACACAGCTTCTTCACCCCAGGAGTTGTTGACTGGAGCAGTTTACCAGATGACTTGTCTTGTCATCATCAACTGTTCTCAGGTGCTGGTCAACATGGTGGTGACAGTCCCTTTTGGAATCTAGCTCTTATGGCTTTGGAGTCTGCTGATACTTCATTTTCCAATGCCTCTACACCTCAGGTATCACAGGTATCCTCTGAGGCAAAAGCCAAATTATGTTCTGAACCATGCATAGCAGCATTTGCTTCCATTAGAGAAGCAAATGTAGCTCTAATTATAAGAACATTGAGCTAGAACAAATAATTTCCAAAAACAAAGCTGAGTTTGAGTTTGTGCTCAAAGATAAAATGATGAGATTTATAAACTGAATTGCCAAATAATTGATGATAAGGCTAGAGAAGAAGTACTTCTAGAGAAGTACAAAGATCTCAAAGAAACCCTTGCAGTTACCCAGGTCGAGTGTGATAGATGGGTACAATCATGCAAAGGTTTTGAAATGCTTCTTAGTAAGCAATCTGCTTCAAATGTGAAGTTTGGAATTGGTTACAATCACACTGCTCCACCTACAGATTTTACCCCAAGAGCAGAGGTAGAATCTGATGGTGAGAGTGATAACCAATCCATCACATCATGTGATCTACCTTCTGATACAGCACAATCAGAAGTAGCAGTCAGCATCAAGCCCTCTTTGAACCTATCAGCTGATGTTGATGGTTCAAATGCTGACATTCACATGATTAATGAGTTGATCAACTCAGGAGTTATATCCTGAAGGTCCTGAAAGGACTAGAGAGCAGGATTAACACCTGAAGTTCAAACTTCAACTGCTGTCAGTACTGAAGAGAAAACTGGCAGTAGAAAGAGTTTGAAGACTACTAAAGAGGTAGTCAAGAAAGCAACCAATGCTTCCAAAGCATTGAAGAACAAGTCTTCTGTTGCTTCACCCTCTTTAGTTGATGATCAACCTAAGATGAAGAAGAAACCATGTGAAGTATGTGTTTGTTCAATCATCTTACAGATGATTGTTGGTACAAAAGAGGTTCCAAACTCAAACAAAAAGAAGAAATTAATGAGAAAATGGTAAAAATGAAAACTGAGTTTGAGACCACATTTGTATCAGCAACATCAAATCCTGTAACCCTTAAGTCCTAAAGAAATCCAAAAGGAAGGGGTTAAACAGGTGACAGCTGAGGGTGCTCAAAGAAGAAGGTGCAACATAGGAACTTATCAAACTCCACTAGCAATGTGTCTGATGAGCTGAAAGCTTATCACAAAATCAGACACAGCTGGTGATGATGGTACAACATCTGTTGGGTAGAGTTAACCAACTAGATTCTCCTATGTTGAAACCACAGAAAAGGAGGTCCAAGCCAAAGGACTCCTCTTCTACACCATCTTCTTCCTCTCAGGCTGTTGTTTCAAATAAACCTGTTAGTTTACCATCTATTGATGAGACCAGGCCCAAAACCAAAAAGGTTTGGGTCTCTAAAACTAACTGATTGTTTTATTTGCAGGGTTCTTCAACATGCCAAAGTAGCATCTGGTATGTAGACAGTGGGGGATCTATGCACATGACTGGGAACAGCTCTCTCTTCTTCATGACTACTCTCAAGGAAAGAAGGGATTTGTCTCTTTTGGCAATGATGCTAGGGGTTACATCATCGGTAAGGGCTTTGTCTCCAATGGAGAAATCAAATTTGATGATGTTAATCATGTGGAAAATCTCAAGTACAATCTCTTGAGTGTCAGTCAAATGTGTGATAAAGGCCATGTTGCCCTTTTCACCAGTCAAAACTGTAGGATTCTGTCATCCAAAGTTTTGCACTTGATTGACAAGGTGTTGGATGATCACACTCTCCTGAAAGCCAACAGGACAGGAAGAGTGTATGCCTTAGATCTCTCTAAGAAGATAGATCTCAAAGGCAATCCTTGCCTATTTTCCAAAGCCTCTTCTCAAGAATCTAAACTGTGGCACAGGAGGCTTGGTCATGTTAATCTCAAAAACATGAATCAGCTTAGCCCACATAGTTTAGTCAGAGGCTTACCAATAAAGGAGTTCCACTGTGATGAAACCTGCACTGCTTGTTTAAAAGGAAAACAGCACAAAGTCTCATTCCCTCCTATTGAAGTGTCCAAGTCCACTGCCTGCTTGCAATTACTGCATATGGATCTATTTGGTCCTGTGAGAGTAATGAGCATGGCAAAGAAGAAATACTGTCTGGTAATTGTGGATGATTACTCCAGATTTGTATGGACTTTCTTTCTACATTCAAAGGATGAGGCTGCTCAGAAGATTATTCACTTTGTGCTGTACATTGAGAAGCAGTATTCCCTTCCAGTCAAGTGTATTAGGAGTGATAATGGAACTGAGTTCAGAAATCATACACTTGATGACTTCTATCTTTCAAAGGGAATCAAAAGGCAGTTCAGCATTCCAAGGACTCCAGAACAAAATGGAGTAGTGGAGAGAAAGAACAGGACCCTCATTGAAGCTGCAAGGTCCATGCTGGCTGACTCAGGTTTGCCACTGACCTTTTGGGCTGAAGCTGTCAACACAGCTTGTTATGTGCAAAATAGAGTTTTAGTAAATCAGAGGTTGATGAAGACTCCATATGAAGTTCTCCATCATTTGGCTCCTCTGATTTCATTTTTCAAAGCATTTGGGTGTCCCTGTTTCATTCTCAACACAAAGGATCAACTCCATAAATTTGATCCTAAGGTGGATGCAGGGTACTTTGTTGGTTATTCATCTACTTGCAAGGCATACAGAGTCTTCAACTGCAGAACAAAGATGGTTGAAGAAACTCTACATGTTAAGTTTAATGAATCTCCAAAGGACAAGATTCCACAAAGTCCTGTGGAGTTATTTGATTTGGACATACTGCAATATGTTCCTTATCAAACTCCTGCTGTTGCTCCTGTCAACAGTTCACCACCTGGTGGTACTGCTGATGATGATGATGATTGCAGTACTCACCTCTTCAGGTTTAGTGATCAGCTGCCTGACTCAGCTAGACCTGATGTTCCTGTAGCTCCAGTAGCACCATCCACAACAAATGCTGATGAGATTTCTTCGAATTCAACTTCCTTTGAATTACCATCCACTGATTGGTTTCAAGGAAATGATTCACCATCACCATCTGTTGTGCTGCTGAACCGGCTACAAACACTTGCACAGATCTCATTGTGTATCAAGATCTGAAGAATCACCCTATGTCTCAAATCATTGGTGATATCACTGCTGGAGTATCAACAAGAAGTCAATTGTCAAATTTCTGCTTCTATGCTCTCTTCATCAGTCAGCAAGAGCCAAAGAATTATCACATTGCTTTAAAGGACAATGGATGGGTTGATGCCATGCAGCTTGAGCTTCTTCAGTTCAAGAAACAGCAAGTGTGGGAACTGGTTCCTCTACCTCCAGGTAAGTGTGCAATAGGCACTAAATGGGTGTTTAGGAACAAAACTGATGAAAATGGGCTTATTGTTAAGAACAAGGCCAGACTGGTTGTTCAGGGGTTTGCACAAGAAGAAGGTATTGATTATGATGAAACCTTTGCCCCTGTAGCCAGACTGGAAGCAATTCGATTGTTTTTAGCTTATGCTGCTTATCAAAACCTTAAAGTTTTTCAAATGGATGTCAAAAGTGCATTTTTGTATGGAAAATTAAAGAAGAGGTTTATGTATGTCAACCTCCAGGCTTTGAGGACAATAAACATCCTAATTGGGTGTATAAGCTTGATAAAGCTCTTTATGGGTTAAAACAAGCTCCCAGAGCCTGGTATGAGACATTATCAAACTTTCTTCTGGAAAACAATTTCACTAGAGGCTCCATAGATAAGACTTTATTCATTAAGAAAGCTGGGCAGCATAATCTACTTGTTCAAATTTATGTAGATGATATCATTTTTGCATCCTCTGATCCAAAGTTGTGTGATGCCTTTACAAAGTTGATGCAACAGAAGTTTGAAATGAGTGCCATGGGAGAATTACAGTTCTTTCTGGGGTTGCAAATCAAACAAAAGGCTGATGGAATTTTTATTCATCAGTCCAAATATACAAAAGATCTTTTGCAAAAGTTTGATTTACAAAACTGTAAGCCTTGTTCTACTCCCATGAGCAGCACCACACAACTGGACACAGATCAGAAAGGTAAAGTGGTTGATGAAACACTTTACAGATGTATGATTGGGTCCTTGATGTATTTAACAGCTTCTAGACCAGATATTATGTTTGCTACATGTGTTTGTGCTAGATTTCAGGCTGCACCTAAAGAGTCTCATCTGATTGCAGTCAAGAGGATCTTTAGATATCTGCAAGGCACTCCATCTCTAGGTTTATGGTATTCTACTACCGACATTCTGGTAAATTAGTTGCTTTTTCTGACAGTGACTATGCAGGGTGTAAGTTGACCAGGAAATCAACTTCTGGTGGATGTCAATTCCTAGGCAACTGCTTGATTTCTTGGCAGAGCAAGAAACAGACCTCAGTTGCTACATCCACTGCTGAAGCAGAGTACATTGCTGCTGCAAGTTGTACATCTCAGGTACTCTGGCTTCAAAACCAACTTTTGGATTATGGCATTACAGAGACTAAGACTCCATTGTTAATGGATAGTGCTTCAGCTCTTTGCATTGTCAAAAATCCAGTCACACTCTAGACCAAACATATAGAGATCAGACATCATTTTATAAGGGATTGTTTTGAAAAAGGTCTGATTGATCCTAAGTTTGTGCCTAGTGCTGATGAGCTTGCAGACATTTTACTAAGCCTTTGGATAGTTCAACTTTCCAAAACCTGGTGTTAAGGCTTGGTATGCTGCAGCTAGAATAAGTGACAACTACTGATGATCTTAGTAATTCATACTGATGATCATGAGTACCTATGTCACATATAAGTACTGATGAGCTCTTTTAACCTCAGTAGTTTTTATAACTACTGAAGGCTAAATGTCTCACAAGTACTGAAGTACTTCATCTGTTCTAAACTACTGATGTAGTTACAACTACTGATGCAGTTACAACTACTGCAATCAGTAAAAACAGATAAGTACTGATGTCCTATGAAACAACTGAAATCAGCCAAAAAGACTGATGAATGTGTTGAGGACAGTTTGAAACAGCTGAAAAGCTAAGAATTGACGAAAACAGCTGAAGAGAACTTTCTCTTCAGTCGTTTGTACAACTGCTGTTTCATTTTAAACAACTGAAGCAAAACCACGTCTTCAGTAGTTTTATAACTACTGATGACTAATACCAAGTCTTCAGTTGTTTACAACAGCTGATGACAAAACCACTGTCTTCAGTAGTTTCATAACTACTGATGACAAACACCAAGTCCTCAGTTGTTTCAATCATCTGAAGTCAAAACCACGGTCTTCAGTAGTTTTCTAAACTACTGATGCCTAACACCACGACTTCAGCTGTTTCAACGTCTGAAAGGATAATACCATGTCAACGGTCGTTTAAAACTACTGATGACTAACACCACATCCTTCAGTCGTTTCCTTACCCGTACCCTATAATATCCCTAACCTTAGCTCTCATGCTTCATCTTCTTCAAACCTAACGTTCCTCTCCAAAACTTCCCTCTTCTCAATGGCGTCTATGCAAATTAAACCGCGACACAACTGTGTTGCCTACCTCACTAAATCGCCCATCTGGACTAAGTTCGATACTGCTATCGATCTTATGGTTCAGTCCCAATACAACACGGCATTTCTTCTGAATCCCATTTTACATGCCGAATCCTTGCACCAATTTTGGATGAACGTTACTGTTACCACTGGGGAGAACACACACCATCCCTCCGGTCGGTCGTCAACACCAAGAAGTAGTCATCACTCCTGCAATAATCCGCCAAATTCTTCAACTGAATGATGCTACTTCTCCTGCTGGATATCCGAAGGGCACCATAGATCTATCCTTTGCTCAACATGGATATCAAGGCGATCTCAGTGCCTCCACTATCATGAAGAAACACTTTAATGACGCTGAGCGCCTGATCTTTCACATGGTGAATGTATGTTTGGCCCCTAAGACGTCGTCTTGGGATCAAATGTCCACCAAATGGCAGCAGGTAATGTATTCTATTCTTGAGCAACAACCACTTAATTTTTCAGAAATAATATTTTTAGAGCTCAAGGATATGGCTCAAAAACTAACTGCCAACCGTTGGATACTATATCCACGGTTCATAATGGCCATTATTACAGACCAGCTTAATGCTGAGGGACTTGTTGGCTTGGGAGTCCCTGCTACGGCTGTTCTGCCGGAAGTATACTCCCGGCACAACTCTGACCGGACACTCAAAATGGCTGCCAAGCTGCGAAACCCACGCAGCTGGAACCCACAGCCACCACCTCCAAATCCAAAGTCCCCACCAAACCCACCAAAAAGAAACCCAAAACGGCTACTCAGGGAATTGAGTCCCCTGAGGATGCCCCTGCAACACAAACGCAGGATATATCCACTAGTCCAAACCCCCTAGTGGATACAATGACTCCTCCAGCCACAGCCGCTCAGGCTTCCTCTCAACAGGAGCCTGCAGCAACCACACAAGGGGTACCTACATATCTGGGATCTTCCTCACTTGAGGAGATTGCCATTGAAGAGCACCAACCTCCCCAGGTGCACACTGCTTCTATCCCCTCACCCCAAACAACCGCCCCTCACAGCCCAACTTTAATAGTTGCACAAGTGCTGACTCAATTGCACTCCTCACCCCCTCCCCAGAAACCACTTACTACTGGGAATACCTCTACAATTGAGGGGGAGGAACACAGTGCACTTGAGAACCCACAGCACAGGGGTTTCCCACTTCTATCTCCTGGTGTAGACAAGGAGCTTAGAATATCTAGTGAGGCTGCCACCTCCTCTGACTCAGCACATGACCAGAGTGAGGCTGGTAACATTGCTAAGACCTCACTAGAGGCAACAGCTGATGATGGACATTGTCCTGAGGCTGGAAGTCCCCAGTACCAAGCACAAGGGCACATGCACCAACTGGTCTACACCCAGTGCATGTAAATCCTGCTCTAAGCAGGAGGTCAGCTGATTCAGCTTCGGCTGATGATGACCTGGGCTTTTTCTATGATGTTCTTGCCCAGAACACAATCCTTGAAGAGAAGTCAGTAGGCTGCAAAACCTACTTGACCAACTCTCACAAGGAAAAGACCATCTGCCTCTATCCACCCACAGATGGCACCTTCACTTGAAGGTTTCCCAACACCGAGCCACTCCAAAATCAACCACCTGCCTCTGCTTCAGGCCCTACTTCTCAGGAACAGAACCCTCCTGAGCAAATAGGTGCTGTACTCCAAAATTCCCTCCCTCTCATCACACCCATAATCACTGATATAGTGATCAAAGCCATTGATGAGAGGCTTTCCTCAACATTACAGCCCTTGGTTGATGCTGCTGTCCAAAAGACTCTTTCTGCGGTACAAACCCCTTCCTCCAATGCAACCAAAAGGGGGAGAGTACTGCAGTGAAAGAAAAGAAGAGGAAAAGATCCGAGGAAAAGAAGGAAGCGAAGCAAGCCCAAAGGAGGAGAAAGAACAGCAACCAATGCTCACCTACAAGCGAAGAAAGGTGCTGATGAGCACATTGCTGAAGATAAAGCCTTGGAGCTACTGATAAAAGAGGCTGATGCCGAACACAGCAGATCAATGGACAACATCATTGATCAGCTGTTTAGGCAAGGCCATGACACCAATAAACTTGACTCTGAGATTCGACGACTAGAGATTGAAGAAATCCAGAATAGATGGGCAAGTTATGAAGTGTTAGAAAGAGAAGGCTTGAAATCATGATAAGATTTATTGCAAAATATCTTGGAAGATCAATGATTGAAATCAAAGCTTGGTCCAGGGACAGTATCTTGGCAATCACCACCAAGATCTGTTCGTCTGAAGCATACACTAAGGGGCTTGTTATTGAAGCTTTGAATGAAGCGGGTGCTGGGAGCAGGACTGAGCTAGCCAAGCAATCAAAAGCCACACTCACCTCAAGGATGCTAGCACAGCCTGTCAACATTCCACACCAAAACCACCCAAAACACAACCCACCAAACCAACTCCCTTACCCTCAAAACCCATAGCCGATGATATACCCTTGAAGAAGAAGAGAAGGATATTGAGGCTAAGAAGATGAAGAAGATGATGAAGACAGGCTGCCGCTCTCAGCTGTGATTCAGTTGCCTAAGGCCACAAGTCACTCCTCAGCAATTACTCTGAAGTCCAGAGACAAATGGTTAAAGTGAAGCTAGAAGAAGAAGAGCTTCATAAACAGCATGATGAGGAATTGCTGAAGAGAGTTGACAAAGCTTATGCAGCCACATCTTCTATCATCAATATGAAGGAGCAAGCCCTCAGACTTTACACTCTCAGGCATACCTTTCAATATCAAAAGGAAGAGTGAGGATTTGGCCTGATCCCAGGGTCTCTCACAGAATTCATAAGAACAATATACCTCGGAGATACATTGGCCAGGTGAAAAAGATCGTAGATGAAGTGATCTCTCTGTCTTTCTTTGTAGTTTCACCCTGGGAAATCCTAGAAGACTTCAAGAAGGCTACAAAGCTAATCTAACCCCTCAGAAGATGCTGAAAACAAAATAGTGAAAAAGGGTTAGTTTACAAGAGGCTTGAGGAAGTCAGGAAAAATGAGCTCCAGTTGTTCCTAGAGGTAATCACCCGGATGAGTTTGCTTACAGAATAATAACAACTGTGGAGCTAAAGAATGGGAAACAGGCCAAATACCTGTCTGAGTATTATGGGCCGAATCATTGTTTGAAGGAGGTGCTGAAGAGCTAACCATGGAGGAACAAATCACCTTCCTTGAGGCCTACACAAGAGAGTCGTACAGACTCATTATGGGGAAGTGAATCTCATGAATGGGATAACAACTCTGTGTCCTGTTCCCCAAAACAGAGTTCCTTCATACTCTGCCAAACAAATATTTGAGGTTCTTCCCAGGCCGGAGCTTACATGGGTCATCTTCTCTACTGATCAAGAAGGAAAAAGACCAACATTTTGCCATCAATAAGTGGGAATAAATAAGTTAGAGGTTTTGGCTGCATTGGTTCAGGGGGAGTTTGTTGGACCAAAAGAACCAATGAGCCAAGATCAGAAAACCTCTAAGTCCCACATGGTATCACAACAACTGCTGAAAGCCTCATCAGTAGTTTGACAAGTGCTGAAGACTTCAACAGCTGAAGATCAAGTGCTGAAGACCTCAACAGCTGAAGAACCAAAGTGCTGAAGTACAACAGCTGAAGAACACAAGTGCTGAAGCTGAAAGACCAAAGTACTGAAGTACAACAGCTGAAGAGTTTACAAGTGCTGAAGATCAACAACTGATGTACAAGGTCTGAAGACAAAGACTGAAGACATCAGCTGATGATATCTACTGAAGTCATCAGCTGATGAAACACCTGAAGGTCAAAGTCTGAAGATCAAGTACTGAAGCCTCAGTAGTTTGTCACAACTGCTGAAGAGTACTTCTTCAGTAGTTGTGATATCAGTAGTTTTATATTTTTATGTTTCAGTAGTTTTGTAAAACGACTGAAGAGCTTGTTCTTCAGTCGTTGTAGTTTCAGTAGTTTTATATTTTTTACTTAACATGCTGATATGTTCTCAGTAGTTGTGAACATTTCAGTAGTTTGTTAAGAATTAGTTATTTTTGTATTAGATCTGCCAGTTGTCACTTTCCGTGATAACAGCAGTGATTGTTGCACTCTATATAAGGAGTGACAACTATTGTAACGATTATGAATGAATGGAATGAATGAATGATTTGATTAGAAATATTCTACATCTATAAACATTCCTTGAAATCAGAATATATTTCTCTCCCTATAACCGTATGCGATCTTAATGCTTACAAGTATCGATTGCTTGCTACAATTTGTCTAATTCTAGTTTGTATTCCGCTGCTTTGTATCCTAATACATCAAACTTGTGATCGCTGATCCTGTCAGTGCGAAGGGGGTTCGGTCGTATGATTGAACCGTACGAATGGGATTCAGCGTGCATGAAGCCCATCCAGACTCTAAGTGTGCGACTGGCTCCTACATATATACCCTCATGCGTTTTACACCAGTCGTGCTACTGACCTTCATACATGGTTCAGTCATGCTTTTACGTAGTTTGAGCCCTTCAGTCGTGCGACTGAAGTTCATCACGCTGTCCATTCGCATGAAGAACGACTGTTCAATTAAAAATTTACATTTTCACCATTTGAGTTTTAGACATCATTATCGGTTCATTTGACTCGCAATTCATTCTTAAACCACCTAACATCGTTACTTTTCGTTTGTTTGAGTCATTTTGGTAGGTTATTTAGTCACTTAGTCTCGGTTACTTTGCGAGTCCGATGTACCATGTTTTTCATCAAATTTAACGTTATGGGAGTGCATGTAATAGTAATTACCTGTAGATCGATGTATTGGTCAGTAACAAGAAACAGGGTTTTTGCGATCAATTGATTTTTGCAAGTTGTTAATACGTGCGATTCAGGTGATTTTGGAAGGTGGTGAGTCTCTGCGACCGACTCCCCTTCTATTTATATAACCCTAGATTCAATCGTGCGACTAAGCTCATACTCACCTTTCAGTCGTGCGAGTGGGACTCAGTCATGCGATTGGTTCAATCGTCCTTTTCAGTCGTCCGACTGAATCTCAGTCGTGCGATGAACCACTCATTCTCCCTTAATCATCCACTGGGCCAGTCGTATGGCTATTCGGTTGAATAGTCCATATCATGGTCCATCGTACGAATAACTTCCATTCGTAGATTGGTCCATACGGATGGTCCATTCGTGCGAATAGGTCATATTTATTAACTTTTCTGCCATTTGAATATTCAACTTTTAAATCCCTTTAATTGCAGAAGTTTACGTTAGGAGCAGTTGATCATCTTAGACATGATCATTTTGACTTGAAACCCTTTATCACCTCAGACTGACTGATTGACTTTTAATACTATGTGGTCATCTCAAACATGACCCTGATAGTGAGTTGATCCCTTACTGATTTCCTGATGTATCCGACAAACAACCAAACTAAACACAGAGTAAATTTGAAAATAAACTAAAGACTAAATTTGTTTTTGCTTTTTGTGAGAGATAAGTCCTGAGATGGAAATCTACTGGATTTGGTTCCCGAATGACCGCTTCAACTTAGATTGACCATACCTGGACCAATTCCATTTTGGAATCATATAGGTCGTTCAAATCAGTTTGGACTTGTTATCAAAATCTTTTGATGCTAAATCTTGGTGTTCATCCAGAGTCATTTGCAACTTTGGAAATCATACTGAAGCTCTTAGTTTACCACATTGAATCAAGCTTTCAAGAATTGCATCACAATGATTGTCAATATGTTTGTCCACTTAAATCCATACACAGCTTTTGACCCAAACTGGTGATTGTTTTAGTTTTAATTATTTCAACTAACATTGTGGATCCCACACTTATGTGGTAAGCAACATTCATCAGGAGCTTTTGAGCGGTCTACGGCATTATTACAACGAGAGCTATTCTTAGAGCTTTCAAAGAGAAGCCAGTCCTCAGTCAGTGCCATCGCACAGCACAGAGGCGGCAAACAACAATGAATTCTAGAATATCTAGGTTATGCTTATCCTTAGGTCAGTGCCATCGCACAGCAGAGAGGCACACACCTATCTCCTTGTTAGAGCAGCTTAATTCTTATTTGCACCAAATGCACCAATAACACAAGTCATTAGCTTGATAGCATTTTTATTCCATATTTTTCATGCTTTGCTCTATTTATGGTCATTCGCACACATTTGTGGTGTTTACATGCTCATTACCCCTTATTGGAATATAGTTGATTGTGTTAACCAGTGATAAGATGGGAGCCCACAGTCAGTTGAACCACTTAGTTTGATCTTGAGATCACCATCAGTTCTAATCATCTATTGTGTTGAATCTACCGACATCAATTGTGGTCTAGCAACCTCTAGGTCTACTCTCATTGTGTTACCTTAAGAGTTACCAGTTTTTCAATCATCTTCCCTTTACATTGCTTAGACAACACAGACTTATATTTGAATTTTGCACCTTTTCTAAGTTAAAATTTCAAGGTCCCTCTTGATTTGTTCCTGTGTACTATCATATTCCAAGGGTTTGAATCAGTATCACAGATACGATCTACCTTATATCAGCTTTCCACTCCTTCTACCTTTTTTTTTTAATGTTAACTTGCTGACTTATTCTCCCCCTAAAATGCTAACATCGTAAGTGGTTTAATTATTTTAGGATTTTAATAATCAGAAAATAACATGAGTTTAAATAAACAACTAAATAAATCAATAAAATAAAATAAAAGAAAAAAAATTAACTAACCTACATCGGACTACACATGATCATCATCAGGAATAACATCACTTTTCTTTTTAATGCCGTTGACCTCTAGCAAATATTGAAAACGTGGTTTATCAAAGGCTTTAGTGTAGAGGTCAGCGCGTTGAAAATCAGTATTAATTTTTACCACATCAATTAATTCTTTTCAAAACAGTCTATAATGAAATGATATTTAATACCGATATGTTTGGTCTTAGGATGTTGGACCGGATTTTTAGTTACTGCTATTGCAGCAGAGTTATCAACACAATAGGAGTAGAGGAGAACTTTAAACCGTAATCCCGCATTTGCTGTTGAATCCAGATGATTTGTGAACAGCAACTTGCAGCAGCAACATATTCGGCTTCACAGGTGGACAATGCAACCGATGTCTGTTTCTTACACTGCCAAGTCACTAGTCTTCTCCCAAAGAGTTGACACCCTACGGATGTAGACTTGTAGTTCATCTTGCAGCCTCCGTAATCCGAGTCGCTATACGCCGTGAGCTCAAAATCATCATCATGAGGATACCACAACCCAAGTGTGGGTGTACCCTTTAGATAGCGAAAAATCCTTTTGACCCCGATTAGATGATTGACCTTAGGTTTAGCCAGATATCTAGAACATAAACATGTAGCATACATGATATCAGGTCTTGAGGCAGTGAGATACATGAGGGATCCAATCATTCCTCGTACATCGTGGCATCTACAAGATCTCCATTGTCATCAGGTGCTATGTCGTGATTCGTAGCAAGTGGAGTACCAGCAACAGATGCATTCTCCATGTCAAAGCGATTGAGAATGTCTCCTACGTACTTGGTCTGATGTAGAAAGATCCCATTTGGTGTTTGATCCACCTGTAGCCTGAGAAAGAATTTCATCTCCCCCATAGCACTCATCTCAAACTCTTTCTTCATAACTACTTCAAACTCTTTGCATAACTCTTCGTTCTTTGAACCAAAATTATGTCATAAATATAGATCTGTACGAGCAGTAGGCACTATCTTTTTCTTTAATGAACAGCGTGTAGTCAATGACTCCCCTGCGAAAGCCGTGTTTCACAAGATGAGTCGAGAGTTTCTCATACCAAGCTCTTGGAGCTTGATGAAGCCCGTATAATGCCTTGACGAGCTTGTAGACTCTATCCCGATGATAAGGATCTTCAAATCCCTCGGGTGACTGACATAGACTGTTTCTCTGATTTCCCCATGAAGGAATGCACTCTTCACATCTAATTGATAGACTTTAATCTTTATGTACGATGCATAGGCAAGGAAGATACGAATGGCTTCCATCCTTGCCACAAGTGCAAACACCTCATTGTAGTCAATTCCCTCGACTTGGCGAAAACCTTGTACTACCAATCGAGCTTTGTTCCTGATAATGACCCCTTGGTCATCCTTCTTGCATTTCAAGACCCATTGGTGCCAATTACTTTAGCACCTTTAGGTCTATCAACCAGAGTCCATACACCTAGCTTCTTGAACCGAAGAAGTTCTTCTTGCATGGCACTCACCCACGCCTCATCATTTAGTGCATCACTCACGTACTTTGGCTCAAAATATGAGACAAAACACCGATAAGCACCATCATGAATATATCCCTTTTCCATAACTGAGGCGTAATCACTGAGTATAGCTGATTTCGGGTTTGCACTCCCGATCTGACATCCCCAATGACATGTTTAGGGATGATAGACGTTTAGTCGTGATCCTGGAGTGGTAGGAACAGCTACCTCAGAGCCAAGATTATGAACATTTGGTTCTGCATCTGAGGTAGTTGGAGTTTGAGGCTCTGAAGTCGAAGGTGCATCACTGATAGATGCTTGTGGACTTTCAGGAACTGGAACCTGTTCCTCCTGACTGTACTGGTTATCTTCTTCAGCGTCATCTTCAGAGGAGGAGTCACTGTCCTTGACTACTCCCCTGACTGAGTAGATGATTCTCCCTGTGAGCTAGATGTGGTGTATTCAAGATATCATACATCATTCGTGTAGCTAACTCGTCATCCGAGGAAGAGAGAGGGATGTTGAAGGACATGAAGAATCCATCATAGTCAAAAAATAGGCGGGTCCTTTGCCAGTAGGTGGTGTGCTATATCGCTGACCGTCAACATTACACCACACTTCTATTAGACCCGTTGAGTTGTTGTAAACTCGCTTGTTCGGTATGTTGTATCCTAGAAGATACCTTCATCTGCCTTCTTGCTGAATTTACTCTCTTGTGTCTTCTTCAGAAGTGTGCACAACGCGCCAAATCATCGAGATACTCCAAGTTCGGTTTGCGTCTTTGTAGTAGCTTGTAACATGTCTTTCCGTGGTGCTTGACTATCAGGACTCGATTCAGTGTATAACATGCATTCGCCACTGCCTCATTCCAGAATTGGATAGGCAGTTTCTAGTCTGCCAACATAGTCCGTGTTGTCTCTATCAAGCTTCTGTTCTTTCTCTCAGGAACGCCATTCATCTGAGGGTGTGTAGGCAGAAGTGAATTGATGCACAATTCCCTTTTCCTTGCAGTATGCCTCCATCCACTGGTTCTTGAATTCCGTTCCGTTGTTTGAGCGTACTTGTCTAACTTTCAGCTTGTAGAGAGATTCCAGTGTGGTTACCAACTCCTTGAATGATTCAAATGTTTCTGATTTGGATTTCAGAAACATTACCCAAGTGAACCTTGAGTAGTCATCAGTGACCACAAAACAGTACAAATCGCCTGCAATGCTCTTTGTACTGACTGGACCAAACAGATCCATGTGAAGAAGTTTAAGAGGAAGTTCTATTGAATGAGCTTTATTTTCCGTATGAGACTTTTTGTCTGTTTGCCTTTCTTGCAAGCTACACAAAAGTCAGGAAGTTGGAAGTTCTTGACATTAACTCCTCTCACCATATCCTTCTGAATCAAGTGATTCATCTTCCTTTGACTAATGTGTCCCATTCTCCTATGCCAGGAGATGGAATCCTTTTCAGTAGCTTTAGATAGAAAACACTGAACCTCATGATCCATTGTAGAAGCTCTTGATAGATCCAAGAAATAAAGATCTTTATATCTTGAAGCAGTCATCAAAACTTGGTCCTCTGGGATCACGTAGTCTTTCTTTAGTACGTAACACTTCTTGTTGTCGAAGATGACTTTAAATCCCTTATCACATATTTAGGAACCGAGAGTAAGTTATTTTGTAGTTGCTGAACGTAGTTCACTTTATCAAACTTAACTTTCTGATTCCCCACTTCTCCCTGTGCTGTGATATAGCCTCCCTTGTTTCTCGCAAACGAAACATGCCCTCCTTTTAATTGCTTGATGTTTGATAACAGAGCCCTGTTTCCTGTCATGTGCCTGGATGCTCCGCTGTCTACTATCCACGTGTTAGTTTCAGCACTGTATCGAACACCCTGCACACACAAAGTAAAGGATTAGTTTGGGTTAGGAACCCAAGCCTTTACTGGCTTGGGTTTCCCAAAGGCATCACACATCCTAATTCTACCCATTGACTCTTAGAGGATGAGGGTAGCTCAGGTTCCTTCTTGTCATTATTATCAGACACTGAGGATGTCTTCTCCTTCCATAATCCAGATTTGTGCAATGCCTGTTTGTGATAAACAGTCGACTGACTTACAGGTTGAATTTTAGGTTCACTAGTTCTTCTAGGTGGAGTCAGAGACATCCTCTTGGAAGACCTAGGATTTGAAACCTGAAGTTCAATCTTCTTCCTAGGTGTCTGATAGAAGTGACAATAGGAAGCAATGTGTCCATATTCACCATAGTTGTAGCACGACCTGCTATCAACTTTATGATTAAACTTTCTTTATGGAGAAGTGTGTGACACTCCAGTAACATTACTCACCCTAGGTTTTGACTCTGGTTCTCTGGTTGTTTTCTCTAGTTTAATAACGTTAACTCCTTTCACCTGTTTAACCTCCTTTTCTTTTTGGTTAATAGGTTTTTGACTTGAAGTATGTGAAAGATTTACCTTAGAAGTCCTTTTTGGTTCTGATTTGACTCTGTTTGATCTTGACTTTAAGTTAACCTTTTCAAATTCCTTTTCTAGATTAACATAAGACAATTTATCCTTTGCCTTTGAAGTGGTCTCCTTTTGTTTGTTTCCAGAGTCAATAGATGAACATAAGGAATCTGGATCACTAACATGAGGAGTAGACACCACATGATCCTTGATGGGATTACTATTTATTGGTCTAGTCTTAGTGTTCATCAAAGTCTCAGGTGGTGGTGGAACCACTTTATAACCCAATCCCTCCCCGTTGTTCCTTTCTCTCACTAAGTGTTCAACTATGTGTGAAGAACTAGTCCAACTGTGAAGTTTCTGTTTTAATGAATTTACTTCTACTTCTAGAACTGCCTTTTGCTTCTTAGTGTCTTCTAGGGAGTTTAGATAATACCTAATGTCATTAGCTTGATTAATCGAAACTACTTCGGTTTCCCTAAGCTGTTTAGTCAAAAGGTCTATCTTTTCTTTATAACTATGCTCATTTTGTTTTAATATCCTATTAGCCTCAGTGCACAGTTGCAAATCTTTTAATAAGTTATCATTATGATCTAATAACCTAGAAAATTTTTCATCTATGCTATTCCTAAAAGTATCACAATCAGAACAAGCATGATTATCAAACATTTGGTCAGTAGTACTTACCTGAGTTGATTCAGTAGAGTTAGCCATCAACGCAGCATCAGATGTCTCTGGTTCTTCTCTGACATGGTAGTCTCCTCTTTAGGCTGATAACTGACCTCGGTTGCAGTTGCTTCTTCACTATGTGACATCGCTATCTCAACTGCTAGATCTCCTTCACTAGTGGAATCACTGTCAATATCTTCTACACTTACAATGTTTGATTCCCCTGGTGAGACAAACCTAAAGCTCCAATCTTGTCCTTCATCATCATGAGCATCAAGGCTTTTGGATCCTTGCTTGATGAATTAGAACCGGTAGCTTGCTTGTCTTGACAAGTAAAGGACGAGAATGGGTTCCTGTTACCCGTCTTCTTAGGCTTGACACATTCTCTTTTGAAGTGTCCCTTCTCTCCACAGTTGAAGCACGTCACTTTGCTCTTGTCAAAGCCAAATGTGGTATCCTTAGTAGCTACCAAGTTCTGTCCGGTTTGTTTTACAAACTTCTTTGCCCTCCGGACAGCACTAGCTAAAGCCCACATTATATCCATCCTCTCAAGCTCCATTTCGTCCACCTGCTCGTAGTCCTCGACTGCCAAATGGCAGTTTCCTATCTTCCCAGCAACAATTTCATCATAAGAATGGACCATTGCAGCCAAAAGATCCATGTGTTCTGGAGCTACTTCCACTGTCACATTTCTGAGATTCTCGGTCTTCAGTTTAGTAGCACTTGCTTTGGATCCAATATAGTGGGAACAAGAAAGTCCCGATGTGTCTGATCCTGAAGGAGATGCATGTGAAGGACCCGATGAGCTAGACACAAATGTAGTCTGGAGTGGTGCTCCAGATGTCTTAGCTTGAGGCGTGGCATTGTATAAAGCTGGATTTTGATTGTATGAAGCCTTCTGAGCTCTGTACTTCATCCTAAGTGACTCTTCTCGCAACTTAAGAAAGAAGTCATTAATATCCAGTTTTGCCAGCATTCCATTCTGTCTAAGATTAGACACGAATGAAGCCCACTTTTCAGGCAATCTGTCTACAAAATTAGTAACTTTCTCTTCCATGGTAGTAGCCATCCCATGTGTATGCAGTTCACTCATCAGATGGTAGAATCTATCTATAACATCGTCCAAACTCTCATTTCCCATCGATGAGAAGTTATCGAATTCCTTCTTTAACTCCTTAGCCTTGATCGCTTTCACGAAGCATTCCCGTCGTACCTTTTTCTAGCTCATCCCAAAGTTTCTTGGACTGCTTATTTTCTGAGTACTGGTGGAATATGTCTTTAGGAATAGATTGTGTAATCAATGCATAAACTCTTTTTTCTGCATTGTATTTGACTTTCTGCATGTCTGTCATTCCTCCTAACGTTAGCTTAACTCCATCAGCTCCCACCGGTGTACTATATCCAATCTCGATGGCTTCCCACAGATTCGGATCCACTCCGTTGAGATAGATCTCAAAACGTTGTTTCCAGTGGGGAAACTCATCTAACGTCAAGAGCTTTGGTGGTTTATTATGATTACCCACCTCCCTCTTAAGCAACAGTAGGTTCTGTATCCTAGAGTCCTTTCCAGCAGTAAAGACTGACATTTGATCTTCCATTGCGAATAACTTTAAGTCTAATAACTTTAAGTCTAATAAAACAAATTGTCACTGGGACGACTGAAAGAAACGAATGCTCTTGTCGTGCGTATGAACTCTACGACTGGTTCAATCGTGCGGCTGAACTAAGTGATTAGCTCAGTCGTGCGAATGAATCTGATGCGTATGAACAGGATGCCCGAAAGGTTCAATTGTATGAATGGAGATGCGACTATGTCCAATCGTGCGTCTGAGCAATGCGAATGAGGTCCAGTCGTGCGAATGGCTCACTCGTGAAACTGAAGCTGCTGTTTTGCGAAAATTTCTAGGTTAAACGTGTTTTAGCCGTAAAAATTCAAACTTTCGCAAGGTCTAATTGCCTATGTCCGTAGAAACCAAACTTCGATGAGCAGGGAACGTCCAAGATCACTTTTGACACAAAAGATTGCGTTTTTAGTGCAAAAACACAAGTTTTTTATCAATATTGATTGAATCACACGTAATCAAGAGCCTATGCTCTGATACCACTTGTTAGGACCTGGTATTTGAACGAAATACCTGGAGATTAGCGTGTAAACCAGATCAAATAGTGCAGAATCCTATTTGATTGGCGATCCAATCAGTGAGAACACACGAAGAATCAATCAAGAATTGAAACTAACGTTAGAAATCGATTGGGAATCGATCTAGAGTGTTCTATGAACTTGGAGAACGAATTGGAAGGCTTCTGGACGGCTAGGGTACGTCTGGAATCGTAATTAATCAAAATACCTTATTTTTCACGAATTGGGTTGTATTTATAGGTTGGTATTATTCAATCGTGCGACTGAACCATTAGCATGGTTCAGTCGTGCGATTGAACCATGCGGTTGATTCATCCGCACGACTGAGTGTTCAGTGGTGCGACTAAGCCAATCTTATGTTACAATCATACGACTGATCCAGTCTCCTGGTTCAGTCGTGCGACTGAGTCATTCGTATTAAGTTATTCATGCTTATGGTTCATTCACATGGGCCATTCGCATGAGAACTTCATTAACTTAAGTTTGAATGTATTAATTAATAAACATTATGTGTAACAATTCTAACAACCACAAACCTAACTAACCAATTTAATATCAACTCATTAATGAAATATTAGTCATTACAAATCACAAACAACCAATATCATCATATCAAATTACATATCAGAATCAGACAAACAAGATCTATTACATTTCATATCATGATCTAGGGACATACATGTATCAACAAGTACGTGAGCAAGTTCCTGACTTATCTGCAAGTTAAGGCAGAGCACCAAAAGCCATATGGAAAGATCCAGCCTTTGGATATCCCTGAATGGAATAGGAACACATCACAATGGACTTCATCAAGAAGCTAGCTCGCACGACTAAAGGAAGCGACACGATCTGGGTGATTTTTGACCGTCTAACAAGAGCCCCCATTTCCTACCAATTCATGAGATGTTTTCCTCTGAGAGGTTAGTAGAGCTATTTATCAAGGAGATCGTGGCTCGTCACGGCGTGCCAGTGTCTATCGTTTAGGATAGGGACACGCGGTTTACGTCTAAGTTCTGGAAGAGGTTTCACGACTCAATGGGGACTAGACTGCATACTAAAACGGCTTACCACCCCCAAACAGATGGTCCGTCGGAAAGAATGATCAAGACTTTAGAAGACATGCTACGAGCCTGTGTAATCAACTTTGGAAGAAGCTGGGATAAGCACTTACCATTGGCAAAATTCTCATATAATAATAGTTACCATGCCAACATTGGTATGTCACCTTATAAAATGTTATACAGTAGGAAGTCCAGAACGCTCGTGTGTTGGGGTGACATCGGGCAAATGGAATTGGGAAGTCTTGAAGTGATTGTGGTCAAAACCGAGAAGTATGATAAGATTAAGGCATTCATGAAAGCTATAAAGGATCGCCAAAAGTCTTGTGCTGATAAGAGGCGTAGACTGATAGAGTTTGTGGTTGGTGACAAGGTTATGCTCAAGGTATTGACCTGGAAAGGGATCATCAGATTTCGAAAAAGGGGAAAGTTAAGCCCAAGATTCATATGGCCATTCCGTATTATCGCGAGGGTAGGGGAAGTGGCCTACAGACTAGAATTACCCGATGAGTTGAGTGAAATTCACCCTACGTTCCATGTATCTCATCTTAGGAAATGTCTAGCAGACAATGACACATTTGTACCATTAGAAGAAATTGAAGTTGACAAACGTCTGAACTATATAGACCAGCCTATGGCCATCCTTGATTGGAAAGAGAAGCACTTACGTAATAAAGTGGTTCCGCTGGTACGAGTATAGTGGAGACACAGAAAACGGTCAGAATCTACGTGGGAGACCGAGGAGGAGATGAGGAAATTCTATCCTCAATTGTTTGATGACTGACAGGTTTCAAGGACGAAACCTAAATAAGTGGGAGAGACTGGTAACACGCAGAAAATTTAAAATGAGTCATCGAGGATAATGGGCTTAATTAGTGAGTATTTAATAAAGAAAGGAAATGGTTTATGAGCTAATTAGGCTTATGGCTAAGAGCCTAAGTGATTTGGGGCCCATAATTAGCCCTTTAACCCATGTAATCAGCCACCATCTTCCTCATTCCAACCCTAGCCACCAAAATTCATAGAGAGAGAAAGTGGAGAGAGAAAGTGAAGAAAACTTAAGATTTGAAGCTTAAAATGTTAAGGGATCGAAGATCTAAATAGTTGAGCATCAAACCATAACAAAGGAGCAACAAATCCAGGTAAGAATTAGCCTCTAAACCCTTCTGTAGATCAAACCCAGATTCTAGGGTTTTTGGTTTTGTAAAGTTGCAAACATTCGCATAAAGGTCATATTTTTACATATAAAAACATGTAAAAAGCTTAGATACAGACTCGTGGATGATAAACAAAGTTTTTTGACATAATAAGTTGTGATTTTGGGTTTAAAACGGGCTGGTTCGTAATTTTTATGCGTTCTGCAAAACTGTATATGCATATAGCGAATTTTCATATTCAAGCAGCTAAACTATGAGAACTTCCTGCCAAACTATAGTTTCGCAGGTAGTTTCGCAGAGAAGTTATCGAACGAATTTGGGCAAAACTGGCAGCGAAACTAGCAGCGAACATGCCAGCGAAACTGGCGGCGAAGGTGGCAGCGAAACTGTTGGCGAATCTAGCTGCGAAATTGTTGATCTTGCAGCGAAATTAGCAACGAATTTAGGTATAAATTACCTCTTTAAGTGTTAACTCATCTCAAGGCTGTTGTAGGGTGATCCTAGCCTAGAAAGCTTAGTTTAGAGGTTACTCACGGTATTCAGGTGAGTTCTAGATCCCTTATTTGTAAGTTTTTACATGTTTTGGGGTTATTATGTATTCAAAAATGTGTTTTTAAATGACCAAGATTTTATGAGGTTTTAATAGGGAATCAATTTTTCTATAAGGAAATGTGTTATATAAATATATAAAAATAAAAATTTTTCGTGCTGACCTGGCAGCCGAGCGCCAACCAGGGGTGTTGCCCCTTGGACCCGACAAGGGGCTGCCACCCCTAGGACCTCGCTGTCAAGGGTTGCCATCCCCGAACCCCTGCTATCCCGCGGAAGGTCGGTTATGTTTTATGATGACTAGTACTTGGCATGTTGTGTACATAATAAGTTAAGTATGATATATATTACAGTGGAAGATGATATTAATGAAAAGTGAAACTTAATGAATCTTACCCCCGACCCATTTGATGATGAAAAGTCTTGCAAGCACTATGATTGACTTCACTTATGTGAGTCTGATGTATGATGATCGATCCGTATTCATGAGCGGGCTATATGCCTTGCAGTTTGGATCAACTGTCGAGGGTTAGCTACCATGATGATGTGTACCGATAGGGATCGACATTTGTTGTCGATCAACATGGAGCTCTTGCTTTGTGCAATCTCGTTTATGATGAAATGAAAGATATGAAAGAATGAAAGATAATGAACAGCTTATTAAGATGAAAATGTTATGTATTATGTATCCGTGGT
Organism: Flaveria trinervia; assembly: GCA_025506515.1. Classification (NCBI taxonomy): domain Eukaryota; kingdom Viridiplantae; phylum Streptophyta; class Magnoliopsida; order Asterales; family Asteraceae; genus Flaveria; species Flaveria trinervia. Next base: position 51,939,368 of record CM046449.1, on the reverse strand, counting down.
CATTATATGTTGGACAAAGTTATATTTTCTTATTTACCTTAAACTAGAACTCCCTCAGCAAAGCTGACTTTTATGCATAATAGTTGGCAGGTAAATGCTGATGCTGAGGATGGCACCACGAAGCTACTTGGGGAGCTATGGATGCCTTCCGGTTTATGAAATCTTTTAATGTAATTTAAGAACAAGTACTATATTTTGTTTACAATTAAAGGGCAAACGTATGAGCACATTATGGTTTCTAAGTTTTAAATGAATGTCTAATTATTTTTGCTGCAATGTTTGTTATTAAACTGATTTTATGCTATGATCAACCAACTGTGAGGCTTCCGGGAATGGGGCCTTACATTCAAACCCATCTTCAAAACAAATATTGATAAAGAAGGTCAATATATCATCTTCATCAAGCTCATAAGGCTATCTAGCATCATCACCAAACTGTAGATATTGATTCATAGTTTGTTTAGTGATTACAAGCTCATGTTAGGCATCAATCCATCTAGATATACTGGGAAAACATCAGGCATAGAAACTTTTGCTAATCTCCAGAATGATCTGATGAAGCTATCAAAGATAACTGGTCTTACTATGATGGCATATGCTATTCTTGTTGTCTGGATAAATCTAATCATATCTCTTAGATCAGTGGCCTCGGGAACATTAGGGCAAGATCGGGTATACACAGCCCTTGGGATTCCTTACTCAAATGAGATTTAAATCAGGGCATTCATATTGATATGGGCCTAAATAGGTTGTTGAGTACAGACAACTGCAAGTGAGGATGGTGAGGCCAATATGTACATACTCTATGCAGAACACCTAGGTTTTGTAATTGCAGGTAAGACTTTCTCCCTTTTTTGGTAAAATCACCCTCTTGTATAGGGTAGCTAAGGGTTAGGTCCACAATATCCATAGGTTCTTGTGCACTTAGTTGAGTTCACCTAGTAGGTCTCTCAGCTAGCTTTCCCTTGATATCGATGATCTCACGTTGTTGATCAATGTCCTACCTTTGCAAGGTAGCCACCTAAGATTCTAGGTGACTTACCTTTGAAACTATATATTACATGTTTTGGATAGTTTTCACATATTTAGATGCTGACTCCCCTCATATTCACCTGAAGAATCATAGACGGATAAGAGGACATAACCAAAATCATCTTTCGCATCACCAGCATGTGGTTCTTGGCTGCTGGATTTCCCTTGCTCCATGACAGCTTCAAGAGAATTGTCAAGGGATTGGGTTGCTATGGTTGAGGTCTTAATGATGTAATCACTTGCAAAAGTGAGAACCTCTTCCATATGGACTTTTGGAACGTGTTAATGAAGTCCATCTCAGTTACAGAAGGATAATGTGGGCTGGATATAGGTGTTTTAAGAGCACTCATCTTTCAATAAGTAAGGGAGGAGAAAAGAGACTCATCATACTCACTGAAACCATATCCTTATCATCATAGAATTTGAGGTTAGGGATTGGTTGGTTTATATATAAAGGCTGGGGATGGTAGTTTTCCTATGAAGGTTAACCACCTAAGTTTTGAGACTCAGAGTGAAGGCTTGAGGCTTTGACAATGAGCTCATCATATTGAGCATGAGAAACCTGAGAACAGATTAATGATGTAATGGGAGTGGTTTTCTCCTTAGGGGAAGTGGAAGCTCTAGGTTCCACTTCCTCTTGCATGGTGATGGTATAGAGGCATGCTTAATCTGAATAGACTGGGTAGGGGTTCTTTGGATTTTCTTGAGTAGGTGATGGTTACTTGAGGTTGTGTGGGTTGTGTAGATGTAGAAGGTGTGGGTTCAACATTAACTGGTGTTGTAAAGTTGTCACCTTGAGCAATGCGCTCTAATATATTTAGGACCAGGGTTGTTTCTACCCCTTAGTACGAATAGTGGTTTTTCTTGTGATTTTAAATATGTTGGGCTTTATTTGTCCAAGTTTAAGAGTAAAACATATTTCCCTTAACTGTGAGCCCAATTCACAGTTATGAATGTGCCAGACATATCTAGGGAACATGTAGTACTCTAAGGAGTCCAAGTTGGCTAGCAAGTTTATATAGACAAATTGGGATTAAACATGACCCCTTGAACTATTTCATGGATTATGTAGGACAAATCGTTAGGAATCTTGTCCCATCCTTCATGTTTATTTGATAAAGAGTTAAAAATAATATGGAGGAGGTACTTCCACCGGTAAAAGACCTTACCCTTCTTGAAGGTTCTGACTATGAAGTCCCCTTCATAGCCCATTTTCCTAAATGATTTATTCATAGTAGCTTTGGGGAAAGATAGTTCTACTTCTTCATCATCTAGCCTTAGATGAGTGTTGATTAAGGCTAGGGTGATGAACATTATCTTCCCCTGCATTGATGTAGACCATTCCTTCTCACCGTCCAAGATCACCTCTTGACAGGTCCTCTAGAACTCCAGTAGTTATTCTTCATAAAGTTGAGGGTCGATTTTAAGTATGGTGATGTAGGAGTATTGAGCAAGAAAATGGCAAAATTCTGAGAAACCAGGATCTTTATCAGATGTCATTGGGGCAACCTGATTGTGTTGCCTATGAAGGTGCATAGAAAAATCTGGCTGGTTTTGGGGTTTTGGGTTGGCCATTTTGAGAAAGCTTCGGGACGAAGAAAGCTAAGAACAAAGAGGGCTTGTGGGTGAATTTAGGGTTAGAATTTTTCAAGAGAATAGTAAGAAGAAAGAGGGGGACCGTGTTAAGGCTATATAGAGTCGGATTTAAGACGAAGTTAATTCAAAAGGATAAACTTTAAAATTCAGATGATAGTCCTAGTTTTGAAAAAATGCCTAAAAAAGTAGTTATCTTAGAAGTTATCATCGTTATTATTCCTAAAAACATTCTTAGTATCTGTTGGTGTCTTCCTATAAGGAAGAGGGAATAGGTTCCAAACATTTTGTTTCTTGAATTTAAGCAGCTCCTCCTGTATTGCTCCAACCCAACTTTCATCTTTCAAAGCTTCATCAACTTTCTTTGGCTCAATCTAGGACAAGAAGCAAGAGTATAGACAAACATTTTTGCCATGGGTTTGTCCTCTTGATCTCATCCTAGGTTTAAAAATCTCCAATGATATATCTAAATTTATGAAATTCAAATCTGGTGGTTAAGGAATAACAGCAAGTTGGATTGACATATTTGAATTTATGAAATTCAAATCTGGTGGTTGTGTATCACCCACTACATCAACACACTTATCAAGTGAAACGTGATCCAATGAGTGTGTAACGTCATTGATGTTGTCTTGAGTGAAGAGGTTGTCCGCATCATGAAATTTTTTATCACATTCACCATCTCCATTTTCTCTTTCATTGAAAACCCCTTTATATGAGTTTTATGCCCCTTTATTGGAATTTATACGCACCATAGATATATCAGTTAAAGAGTTTGTCATAGTTGTGCTGATAGCATTTCTAACTGCCACGTTAGTTACCACAAGAGCTTAACAAATTATATCACTTGGTATTCTCAGCTCAAATCTTGGGTCAAGATCTCCTACATATATATTACTTATAGATCCTGAAACATCTTCATAAGATTATTTAAAATAGTTGAAAACTAAATAAGATCATATAGCCAATCAAGACCAAAACCTTTTTCACATTGGGTGTGTGCTCATTGAAGGTCACATTGGCTAACTCTTCAACTACTCTAGTTCTGAGATTTTATAATCTATAAGCCTTAGCTGCGGAAAAGTATCCAATGAAGTGTCCATAATCAAATTTCTCAGCAAAATTTGCTATATGATCATTGGTATTCAAGATGGTTCATGGACATCAAAATGATATGAGGAAACTAATGAAATGTTTTCTTTTGTGCCACAATTTATAAGGAGTCTTACCAAGAGTTTTAACTACTAGAATTCTATTTTGCACAATGCAAGTAGTGTGACTGCCTCTACCTAGAAGGTGATGGGCAGTTTAGAGTCAGAGGGCATGGTCCTTGCAACTTCAATAAGTGCCATGTTTCTCCTCTTAGCAACACCATTTTGCTGAAGAGTTCTAGGAGCACTATATTGTCTTCTAATACCCTTTTCATCACAAAATATATCAAGAATTTGGTTCTTGAGTTTAGTTCCTTTATCAGAGTTTTATGATCTTGACCTTGTGATCATATATGTTCTTAATTTTTAGAACAGAGTTTTTCAAGATATCTGGGGTGTCATCATTAGTTCTAATAAAAAAGACCAATGTATATCTTGTGAAGTCATCTTTGATCGCTAGTCAATATTAAGTTCTTCCTATATTTATTATAGTAGTCGGGCCAAAGAGATCCATATGTAATAAGTGTAGGAGAGTAGTGATTGAGTTCATTTCCTTTGGCTTGTAAGACACTTTGTGTTGCTTCCCTTTCATACATGCAACACACTAGTTGTCACTTGTAAAATCTTTTTTTGGCATTCTAGTTACCAAATCATCTTTAATTAATAATCATGTTCTTAAAGTTTACATGGCATATTCTTTTATGCTAGAGGAAATATTGGCTTTAGATAGAAAGCAAGAAACTTCTCAAGATGGGGACATTTCCTGCGAATCCATATTGTACATGTTCCCTTTCCTAGGGGCTCTAAGCAAGATATGCTCTTAAGGAATGACCACCTCATGCGCCGGTCATAAAATGGAAATACAAGCAAGAGATTGTATACAATCTCTTTAACATAGTTTACCTTCTTAATATAGAGCACACCATTTGTGACTCATCCTCTTCTTGTGATGTAACCACCTAATTCTCTTCCAAAAGCAACTTCCCCCCCCCCCATCAATTTTATCAAAGTTCTTAAACAAAGAGCCATTTCCAGTCATATGCCTTGAACAACGACTATCAATGATCCATAGATTTCTTTTGGTCTTTAGTTGTTTCTATACATTAAAAAGAGATGGTTAGTTACATTTGGAAACCCAAGCCTTGTTGGCCTTAGGCTCATCAAGATGACCTTAATATAGTTCAATGGTATTTATCCTATATGTAAGCGTTGAGGATCCTTTGTTGTTATTGATTAAGAAACTTCAGTCATTTGGTCTTCCTTTATCTTCCACACCATCTTTGGAAGACTAGACTTGACCTTCAAGACTTTGGAAGTTTTGACTAATTTGGAAGTTTTGCAGACTGACCCTTCGGAAGCTTTTGCATCCACTGCAGCAGACATAAGTTCTTAAGAATCATTCCTTCTTCCAATACCAAATTTTCTTTCGAAGGAAATTTTCCACCTATCTTCTTCTTGATCACCTTGGATCTTCTTAAGGAAAGTGATTTTCCTTTGGAACATGTCTTCTCCTTCTTCCCCTTACAAGCCTTCTTCTAGTTCATATGGATAGTATTCTTGGCGTTGTAGATGCAATCCTTAGCAAAATGAGTAGCACCACCACACATGATGCATTCAACTGGGATACTTTTAAGGGTCTTCTTCTAAGGAGAAGGTTGAGCTTGACCTCTTTTCACTTACTTATTCATTTTCATAGATGATGCAACAGGATTCTAAGGGTGAGGCATGCTCTTGGTACTAGGTGCTTTAAGCTGTGCAACGGTGATGCAGATTTGATCAATCTTCTTCTCTTGAGAAGGATGGTTTGAACTTGAACTACGAAACCTGATACAAGAGTCCATAGTTGAGTTTTTAGTATCCACCACTTCAAATCTAGAAGAAATAAAGACATGTTTTTGCTTGGAATTGAAAGTGGCCTTATCACTTGGGTTTACTTTAATTTTCTTTTGGCTACCCTGATCAAATTCTTCCTAACTGTCTTGGCCATCCTTGGTTCTTTCTTCTCCCCACCTAGATAGTGACCCTTCTTAAGATGATCCTCCCCACTCCCTACAGATTAATCCTTCACTATATCCTCTTCATCTTCATCCTTTTCTTGGATAAGGTCAATGAGGGGCAGCTCATCTTGACTAGTTTCACACCTTGGAGATCTTATAGATAGTTTCTATGGAGGAGCTATCTCGCTTGAACCTATTCCCTGCATGTTCTTATAAAAATTGCATGCATGGATGAGGATATTATGTTATAGAAGGTTTGCTCTTTAGGAATACACTTTTCTTCCCTGGCTTTGCAAATCACAAGCTCAGCCTTGCATTCAATTAACATGGTAATTAGATCTTTGATTTGAGTCCTGAAATTTGTGTGCTCTTGCTTAAGAGTTGAAATGCTTAAGATTCTAAATTGTTTTCTCTAAATATTCTATTTTAAGTTTATAGTCATTTTAGCTCTTTTAAAATTAGCTTTTAAAATATTCAAAGACTCAATGTCAGGTCTCACTTCTAGGTTATAAGATCTATACATGTTTACTTTAGTGATGCATTTAGGTGTATAGAAATATTTTATAACGTTGATTCTTCATGGTCAGCCATTAGTGCTTGATTTGAAGGATAATCCTCTACCTAAAAGCTCCAGTCAAAGCCTCCATCTTCAATAGCAACAACATCTTGTTGTTTTGGTTGGCTTGTCTTCTCAGATTTAGGAGACGCATTAGTATAGCTTGGTCTAGACTGTGTGTTGCCACCATTAGTCCTTGCTAGGACCTGGTATTTGAACGAATTACCTAGTGATTAGTGTGTAAACCAGATCAAATAGTGCAGAATCCTATTTGATTGGTGATCCAATCAGTGAGAACACACGAAGAATCAATCAAGAATTGAAACTAACGTTAGAAATCGATTGGGAATCGATCTAATGTGTTCTATGAACTTGGAGAACGAATTTGGGAGGTTTCTGGACGACTAGGGTACTTCTGGAATCGTAATTAATCGAGAGTTCTTATTTTTCACGAATTGAGTTGTAATTATAGGTTGGTATTATTCAATCGTGCGACTGAACCATTAGTATGGTTCAGTCGAGCGATTGAGCCATGCGGTTGATTCATTCGCACGACTGGGTGTTCAGTCGTGCGACTGAGCCAATATTATGTTACAATCATACGACTGATCCAGTCTCCTGGTTCAGTCGTGCGACTGAGTCATTCGTATGAAGGTGTTCATTCTTATGGTCCATTCGCACGGGACATTCGCATGATAACTTTATTATTTTAAGTTTGAATGTATTAATTAGTAAACATTATATGTAAACATTCAACCAATCACTAACCTAATTAATTAATTTAATATCAACTTATTAATGAAATATTAATCATTACAAATCACAAACAACCAATATCATTTCATTAATCATATCAAATTACACCAGAATCAGATAAAGAAGATCTATTACAATTCATATCATGATATAAGGACATACATGTATCAACAAACTCCCCCTTGGACCTAGATCTCTCTAATCTCTTGTTTTCTGCATAACCTCTTTGTATTTCTCGTACTTCTCCTCTTTTGTGACTCCCGTGTGAATCTTAAACGCGAAGCAGAGTCGTATAACTTTCTAGAACTGAAGAGCTTGTACAATATCTTGCGTATAATAGAATAGTGGCCACTTGTATAGCGTATAGACATCACTTTCCGACAAGTTTGTAAGCCACATCGGGTCGAATACCCTGATAGTATCCATTTGTCCCTCTTTACTTAAGACTATGACCGCTTCAGCTGTTCTCTAATCATAGTACCTCCACTTAAAATGTGGAGTGAAATTCTATGGCATTTCCCTGAGTGGGATTCTTGACATTGTGCGCAGAGGATTCCAGCCTGACATCTTCCTTGGGTCAGCATACAAAAGCCTTAGTTTGGCCAGCTGGTTGAGCTCAAAACCTGGTAGGGTCTTCAGATCATGTGGGAATCTGAAGTACTCTATTCCGTGTTCTCTCTTAACTGCATAGACGTTAAGGTCATCAAAATATGCCCATGTTATAATCCTACCTGACACCTTATGATGTTTCTTGACTCTGTAAAGTTTGGTGTAGGAATCCTTCTTTGGTGTAGGACGTTGGGCTCTAACTTCTTCAAAACATGCAGCCCACTCAGCCTTTCGAATGTCAACATCATTATTTGAGGCTTAGGCTATGTCTTCTGCTTTCTCTGATTCTTGCTCCATATTGTTCAACACCTCAATAGTATCGCTGACAAGGGATTCACCCAGATTGGGGACCACATTACCCTCATTGTCAGCGTACTGAGGGTACTCCTCGGCAATGACATCTTCAATCTCTACATCATCAACATCGTTGAACTCTTCGTCACTAGTCGAATCGCATGTCGGAGCATCTTTTACTATTTCATCTGGATTTAGCTCGAAAAGCTCTGCGAGTTGCTCATTTGATAAGTCATGAATTATTTCCCCTTCTTCAGGGGTATAATTCACTGAACTCCTGACTATCCCTTCCAGGTCAAGTATCATCGTTAGCTGAGACTTAACCTACTGAAGGGGAGCAACATCAAACTCATCTCTTTGGTAAGATTGATCTGTTTGGTTTAAACATTCCACACATAAATCATTAGTAGTTGATCAACCAGAAAAGCATTAAAGTATTATAAACATAAATACAGTGTGTTCAATTACATGATTCAAATACAAAAGAAGATAAATACATAAACATCTAATCGTTACTTTTATCTTGGATCATGGTTTCATCACTTGGAGGAGGATAGGTAGAGGCTGATCTTGTCTTGTCTGTTCTTAGTCCTGTTCTCTTGACCTCTAGCAGTGGCCGATGCAGGTGCATCCCCTCCTTCTGCTTCCTCATCATCGTCACTCTCTTCATCTTCATCCAGATCATCATCATCACTATCATCACCATCTCCCTCTTTATCTTCAGAGGCTCATCTTTAGATCCTTTAAGTTTGAGCATGATGGTCTTCTTAGCATTCTCCAACTCTTCAATTTTCTTAGAAGAAGTGACTCTATGCTCTTGGAGTTGGGCGATCTATAGGCTCTGAGCAGCTATTTGCTGGGCCTGCTCCTTGATCAGCTGATCCTACTCCGAGATCTGATGTGACTGCACAGCAGTGCGATCTGCAAGCTGTCGGATCTGTGCAGTCTTCTCTTAATCAGCAGCTAACAGTCGCATTACCATACGGTTTAGCGCTGACAACTGGTCCTCTACCCCAAATTGAGGTAGATGAGATCCATATATACGTGCAGGATCAGATGAGGGTCCTGATTGGTGGCTAGTGGTGGTGGTGGTTGTGTAAAGATTGGGTTGGGTCTGTGAGATATTGAAGGTGATGTAGGAGTGAAAGATATGGTGGTGGTGGTATATTACAGTGGTGGGAGGTGTGATAGTGGTAGTGGTAGCTGTGGTGCCTATGGTGGTTGTGGTGGCGGTGGTGGTGTGGTGGCTGTGGTGGTGGATGGTGTGGCTGTAGAAGTGGTAGGGATGGTGGTAGATGTAGTGGTTGTGGTGGGTACCAAGGTGAGTCTCCTTCTCTTCTTCTTCTGGCCGTGGGGCTGAGCCATCCGTTTCTTCCTCGAACCAGTCGAGGTGGATGCTCCCCCTAGAACACGGCTAGTAGACTCAGGAGCATAGCTGGGATCTACTATCGTCTCTCCCGAATCCCGGGGCGTTCACCAACCGCCCGGAGTCCATACTCGGTGGGAACAACCTTGCTTCCCACGGTCCTCGTCAGGGGCTCCTCATCTGACTCTTCTTCCTCCTCACCAGGTATGAAGTCCTAGTGGAAGCCTGCAGACTCAGCTATGTCGCGTGTTGGGGCAGACACTAGGGGTATAACATCTGAAGTTGTGCCCCTCGTTGGAACAGGCATATCATCCCCAACATCCTAACTATCATCATCGTCTGAATCATGCTTGGGAGCAACACCTCTCATCATCTGAATCGCTGTCATCATGATGCCATTTGCGTCTACCTGGTGCCACATATCGTTCATTTTCCAGATGGCCGATCAACCTTTTACCTGGGGCTTTACCTTCTTGCCCCGATACACTCTCATGCGACCCAAAGTCGTGTCATCTATAACCTCTAAGGGCAACCGCATCATGTTTCTCCTTGGGAAGTAATGGCAGCTTCTTGTTAAAGATCAGCTGCAGAAATCTGGGATACATACAAAAACCCTCCTTCCCTTGGCCTCCAGATTCTCCACCAGATACGAGAAGATCATGCTCGAGAAGCTGAAGGGGTGGTTCAGCACCAGTGCCACATAGGCATTCTGAATCTGGTCTGACAGGTCATCAAACCCACCCCTTCGAGAAGCAATACACTTCAGGATCACATGCGCCAAGTATTTATACTGGGGACATAGGTTGCTCTTGTTGAGCACACCCGAGTTGATGTCCCCAGCATATTTAATCCTGAGGAAGCAACCTCTGACTGTAAGTGGATGTAGTCTGGTGGGTTGATCAGTATCATCCCCAAAATCAAGTACTCTCTGGATGTCAGCTGCTGTAATTTCAATGTCATGACCATGAATGGAGCTCCGTATGCTGTAAGGCTCATGTGAACGATCTACGGAGGCATTTTCCCAGAAAGCCTGATGTAACGGCCTGTAAGGAGTACACTGTGTGGATATGGATTTGTGTATCCGAGAGCGTCGAAGGAATGCAATAATATCTGTAAACTCAGCTCCATTCCTAGTCGTATGGTCCAAATGAGCACATATATTGTGCTTTGGATTTATGGACCATCTATCAGCCATTGACCTGAAACAAAAGACACAGAACCATTTGTAAGTCATACATTTAAAATTCAGTTCAAGGTGTATAGTTTAAATTCAATCCGATACATTCGTGCGAATGAATCATGCGACTGGAGTCAGTCGTTTGTTCTTTCGTGCGACTGAGCTCGTTCGGGTGAATGAGACATGCGACTGAGTTCAATTTGCTGACTGAGTCTGCGATTGGTTCAGTCGGCCGACTGAACTCATTCGCATGGTTCATTCTGCCGATTGATCCAATCGCAAGATTCAGTCGTGCGATTGGAGTTCATCCGGACGACAATCGCATAACCCCCTGTTCAATCGACTGAGGTTCGAATCTTGACCTAATTCAAGTAATTTAACATGGATTAATGGTCCATTAGACTCGCCATCTTGTCACTAATGACCTATTAAACTTAATTTTAACATTTAGCTTAGTTTATGTAGGTTATTAGGGCATTTTTCAATCCGATCAATGTTTCATTCGAATAACCCAAATTTGACTCAAGATCTTCTGATTTCTATAAGGTTTAACTGCAATGTACGTGTATACTTGTCAATCGAATGTCAGAAGATCAATAGCAATGTGAAAAACTATCTCTAGAAATTTTGGCAGAGTAACAGGAAAGAAAGCGATTTGGGTGCGATTGGGAGTGATGAGAGAAATGCGATCGACTGAGGCCGTTTAAATACTGACCCTAATTTCAATCGGCCGACCGGCCTCATTCGCTCAGTTCATTCGGGCGACTGAGGTTCAGTCGTGCGATTGGTCCAGTCAGTCGCTTTCAGTTGGCCGACTGAGTCTCAGTCGGTCGACTGACTCATTCGTGCCCTTTCATTGCTTTCTCAATTAACCGACTAACTCTCAGTCGGTTGACTGACTCATTCACACCCTGTCATTCGGTCAAAAGAATCATTCTTAAACGCCATTCGGGTGAATGACTAAATTTCATGTCCAGTCGTGCGAATGGGATCCATTCACATGGTTGGTCCATATTCATGGTCCAATCGTGGGAATAGGTCACACTTAGTAGATTTTCTGCCATTTTGAACATTTTAACCTTTTGAAATAGACATTATGAGTTTTGATCATCTCAGACATGATCATTTTTAACCAATTTAGTCACCTCAGACGTGACTGCTTTAAACTTGAAAATTTATGTCATCATCTCAGACATGACCCATTCTGTGAGTTGATCCCTTATCGATTTTCATGATGTAGTCCGGCAAAAAAATTAACTAAAACGACTCGCTAAAATTAGAAACTTAAACTAAAGACTAAAAATTAAGACTTTGTTTTGGCTTTTTGTGAGAGATAGAACCTAAGGTGGAAATCTACTTGAATTGGTTCCGGAATAGAAAGCTTCAACTCAGATTGACCACACCTAGACCAATTCAATTTTGGAATCATACAGGCACATCAAATCATTTGGGACTTGTTATCAAAATCTTTAGATGCTCAATTCTTGGTGTTCATCCAGAGTCATTAGCAACTTTAGGAAATCATACTGGAACTCTTAGATTACCACATTGATTTGAACTTTCAAGAATTGCAGCCACAATGATTGTCAATATGTTTGTGCACTTAAATCCATACATAGACTCTTGACTCAAACTGGTGATTGTTTTTGTTTTAATTATTTCAACGAACATTTGTGGATCCCACACTTATATGGTAATCAACATTCCTTAGGAGCTTTTGAGCGGTCTACGGTTATTTTTACAAGAAGAGACTATTCTTAGAGCTATCAAGGAGAAGCCAATCCTCAGGTCAGTGCCATCGCACAGCAGAGAGGCGGCAAACAACAATGAATTCTAGAATATCTAGGTTATGCTTCTCCTCAGGTCAGTGCCATCAGGCAGCAGAGAGGCGCATAACCTATCTCCTTGTTAGAGCAGCTTAATTTTTTTTTGCAACAAATGCACCAACAACATAAGTCATTAGCTTGATAGCATTTTTCTTCATTTTTTTCTGGTGCTTTGCTCTATTTATGGTCATCGCACACATTTGTGGGGTTTACATGCTCATTACCCCTTATTGGATTATTGTTGATTGTGTTAACCAGCGATAAGATGGGAGCCCACAGTCAGTTGAACCACTTAGTTTGATTTTGAGATCACCAGTTAGGTCTAATCATCTATTGTGTTGAATCTACCGACATATCAATTGTGGTCTAGCAACCTGTAGGTCTACTCTCATTGTGTTACCTTAAGAGTTACCAGTTTTTTATCATCTTCCCTTTTATATTGCTTAGACTACACAGACTTATACTTTGAATTTTGCACCTTTTCTAAATTAAAATTTCAAAGTCCCTCTTGATTTGTTCCTGTGTACTATCATATTCCAAAGGGTTTGAATCGGTATCACAGATACGATCTACCTTATATCAGCTTTCCACTTCTTCTCCCTCTCTTTTTTTTGTTTTTTTTGTTTTTTTTAAAGTTGCTTGCTGACTTATTCTCCCCCTAAAATTCTTAAAATCATAACTGGTATTATTATTTTAGGATTTGAATAAACAGCAGAATAACATAAGTTTAACGTTAACCAGGCTCATTTAACCAAATAAGCTCAAACAAAATGAAGAATTAGCTAAGCTACATCAGACTACACATGATCATCATCAGGAATAACCTCACTTCTCTTTTAACGACGTTGACCTCTAGCAAATATTGAAAACGTGGTTTATCAAAGGCTTTAGTATAGAGGTCAGCGCGTTGAAAATCAGTATTAATTTTTACCACATCAATTAAGTTTTTTTCAAAACAATCTTTATGAAATGATATTTAATACCGATATGTTTGGTCTTAGGTTGTTGGACCGGATTTTTAGTTACTGCAATTTCAGCAGAGTTATCTACAAAAATAGTAGTCGAATAGAACATAAACCGTAATCCCGCATTTGCTGTTGAATCCAGATGATTTGTGAACAGCAACTTGCAGCAGCAACATATTCGGCTTCACAGGTTGACAATGCAACCGATGTCTGCTTCTTACACTGCCAGGTAATTAATCTTCTCCCAAAGAATTGACACCCTGCTGATGTAGACTTGTAGTTCATCTTGCAGCCTCCGTAATCCGAGTCACTATACGCCGTGAGCTCAAAATCAACATCATGAGGATACCACAACCCAAGTGTGGGTGTACCCTTTAGATAGCGAAAAATACTTTTGACCCCGATCAGATGATTGACCTTAGGTTTAGACTGATATCTAGAGCGTAAACATGTCGCATACATGATATGAGGTCTAGAGGCAGTGAGATACATGAGGGATCCAATCATTCCTCGGTACATCGTGGCATCCACAAGATCTCCATTTTCATCAGGTGCTATGTCGTGATTCGTAGCCAGTGGAGTACCGGCAGCAGATGCATTCTCCATGTCAAAACGATTGAGAATGTCTCTTACGTACTTGGTCTGATGTAGAAAGATCCCATTTGGTGTTTGATCCACTTGTAGCCCGAGAAAGAACTTCATCTTCCCCATAGCACTCATCTCAAACTCTTTCTTCATAACTGCTTCAAACTCTTTGCATAACTCTTCGTTCTTTGAACCGAAAATTATGTCATCAACATAGATTTGTACGAGCAGTAGGTCGCCATCTTTTTCTTTAATGAACAGCGTGCAGTCAATGACTCCCCTGCGAAAGCCGTGTTTCACAAGATAAGTCGAGAGTTTCTCATACCAAGCTCTTGGAGCTTGATGAAGCCGTATAATGCCTTGTCGAGCTTGTAGACTCTATCCCGATGATAAGGATCTTCAAATCCCTTGGGTTGACTGACATAGACTATTTCTCTAATTCCCAATGAAGAAATGCACTCTTCACATCTAATTGATAGACTTTAATCTTCATGTAGGATGCATAGGCAAGGAAGATACGAATGGCTCCATCCTTGCCACGGGTGCAAACACCTCATTGTAATCAATTTCCTCGACTTGGCGAAAACCCTGAACCACCAGTCGAGCTTTATTCCTGATAATGACGCCTTGGTCATCTTTCTTGCATTTTAAAACCCATTTGGTGCCAATGACCTTAGCACCTTTAGGTCTATCAACCAGAGTCCATACACCTAACTTCTTGAACTGAAGAAGTTCTTCTTGCATTGCACTCACCCACGCCTCATCATTTAGTGCTTCACTGACATATTTTGGCTCCTGTGAGACAAAAACCGATAGGCACCATCATGAATATATCCCTTCTCCATAACTGAGGCGTAATCGGCTGAGTATAACTGATTTCGGGTTTGTACTCTTGATCTGACATCTCCAATGACATTGTCTATTGGATGATAGACGTTTTTAGTCTGATCCTGGGTAGTGTAGGAACAGCTACCTCAGAGCCAAGATGATGAACATTTGGTTCTTCATCTGAGGTAGTTGGAGTTGAGGCTCTGACGTCGAGGTGCACCACTGGTAGATGCTTGTGGACTTTCAGGAACTGGAACCTGTTCCTCCTGACTGTTCTGGTTATCTTCTTCAGCTTCATTTTCAGAGGAGGTGTCACTGTCATCGATTACTCCCCCTGACTGAGTAGATGATCCCTGTGAGCTAGATGTTGGTGGATTCAAGCTATCATACATCATTCGTGTAGCTAATTCGTCATCCGAGGGAGAGAGAGGAATGTTGAATGACTTGAAGAATCCATCATAGTCAAAGAAGTAGGCGGGTCCTTTGCCAGTAGGTGGTGTGGTGAATCGCTGAACATCAACATTACACCAAACTTCTACTAGACCTGTTGAGTTGTTGTAAATCGCTTGTTAGGTATGTTGTATCCTAGAAAGATGCCTTCATCTTCCTTCTCGCTGAATTAACCCTCTTGTGTCTTCTTCAGAAGTGTGCACGGCGCCCCAAATGGTTCGAGATACTCCAAGTTCGGTTTGCGTCTTTGTAGTAGCTCGTAACATGTTTTCCGTGGCGCTTGACTATCAGGACTCGATTCAGTGTATAACATGCATTTGCCACTGCCTCATTCCAGAATGGATAGGCAGTTTCGAGTCTGCCAGCATAGTCCGTGCTGTCTCTATCAAGCTGTGTTCTTTCTCTCAGCAACGCCATTCATCTGAGGTGTGTAAGCAGAAGTGAATTATGCACAATCCCTTTTCCTTGCAGTATTCCTCCATCACTGGTTCTTGAATTCCGTTCCGTTGTCTGAGCGTACTTGTCTCTTTCAGCTTGTAGAGAGATTCCAGTGTGGTTACCAACTCCTTGAATGATTCAAATGTTTCTGATTTGGATTTCAGAAACATTACCCAAGTGAACCTTGAGTAGTCATCGGTGACCACAAAACAGTACAAGTCGCCTGCAATGCTCTTTGTACTGACTGGACCGAACAGATCCATGTGTAGAAGTTCAAGAGGAAGTTCTATTGAATTAACTTTCTTTTCCATATGAGACTTCTTTGTTGTTTACCTTTCTTGCAAGCTATACAGAAATCAGGAAGCTGAAAGTTCTTGACATTAACACCTCTCACCAGATCCTTCTGAATCAAGTGATTCATCTTCGTTTGACTGATGTGTCCCATTCTCCTATGCCAGGAGATGGAGTCTTTTTCAGTATCTTTGGATAGAAAACACTGAACCTCATGATCCATTGTAGAAGCTGTTGACAGATCCAAGACATAAAGATCTTTATATCTTGAAGCAGTCATCAAAACTTGGTCCTCTGGGATCATGTAGTCTTTCTTTAGTACGTAACACTTCTTGTGTCGAAGATGACTTTAAATTCCTTATCACATATTTGAGAAACAGAGAGTAAGTTGTTTTGAAGTTGCTGGATGTAGTTCACCCTATCAAACTTAACTTTCTAATTTCCAACTTCTCCCTGAGCTGTGATATAGCCTCCCTTGTTTCCAGCAAACGAAACATGCCCTCCTTTATTTGTTTGACATTTGATAAAAGAGCTTTGTTTCCTGTCATGTGCCTGGATGCTCCGCTGTCTACTATCCACGTGTTAGTTTCGCACTGTATTGAACAACCTGCACATACAAGGTAAAGGATTAGTTTAGGTTAGGAACCCAAGCCTTTACTGGCTTGGGTTTCCTAGAGGCATCACACATCAGAAATTCAACCCATTGATCCTTAGAAGGTGAGGGTAGCTCAGGTTCCTTCTTTTCATCATTATCAGACATAGAGATTGACTTCTTTCCATAAGCCAGATTTGTGCAATGCCTGTTTGTGATAAACAGTCGACTGGCTAACGGGTTGAACCTTCTTCTCACTAGTTTTTCTAGGTGGAGTTAAAGAGCTCCTTTTAGAAGACTTAGGTTTTGAGTCCTGAAGTTCAATCTTCTTCCTAGGTGTCTGATAATAAGAACAATAGGAAGCAATGTGTCACATTATCCACAGTTGTAACGCCCTGCTATCAACTTTATGATTAAACTTTCTTTGTGGAGACGTGTGTGACACTCTAGTAACATCACTCACTTTAGGTTTTGACTCTGGTTCTTTTGATGTGTATACTGGTTTAACAAAATTAACTGATTTAACCTGTTTGACATCCTTTTCTTTTTGGTTAATTGGTCTTTGACTTGAAGTATGTGAAAGATTATCCTTAAAAGCCCTTTTAGGTTCTGATTTGACTTTGTTTGAACCTGACTTTAAGTTAACCTTTTCAAATTCCTTTTCCAGATTAACACAAGGCAATTTACCCTTTGCCTTTGAAGTGGTCTCCTTTTGTTTGTTTCCAGTGTCAATAGATGAACATAAGGAATATGGATCACAAACAAGAGGAGTAGACACTATATGATCCTTGATGGGATTACTATTTATAGGTCTAGTCTTAGTGTTCCTCAAAGTCTCTGGTGGTGGTGGAACCATTTTATAACCCAGTCCCTCCCCGTTGTTCCTTTCTTTCACCAAGTGTTGGACTATGTGCGAAGAACTAGTCCAACTATGCAGTTTCTGTTTTAGTGAATTTACTTCTACTTCTAGAACTGTCTTTTGCTTCTTAGTGTGTTCTAGGGAGTTTAGATAATACCTAATGTCATTAGCTTGATTAAAGGCAACTACTTCGGTTTCCCTAAGCTGTTTAGTCAAAAGTCTATCTTTTCTTTATAACTGTCCTCATTTTGTTTTAATACCCTATTAGCCTCAGTGCATAGATGCAAATCTTTTATCAAGTTATCATTATGATCTAATAACCTTGCAAATTTAGCATCTATGCTATTCCTAAAGGCATCACAATCAGAGCAAGCATGATTATTAACATTGTGTCAGTAGTACTTACCTGAGTTGATTCAGAAGCGTTTGCCATCAATGCAGTATCAGATGATTCTGATTCTGTTGTTTCTGTCTTTTCTTTCTCTGACATGGTACTCTCCGCTTTTGCTTGTAACTGACCTCGGTTGCAGTTGCTTCTTCACTATGTGACATTGCTATCTCAACTGCTAGATCTCCTTCACTAGCGGAATAACTGTCAATATCTTCTACACTTGCAATGTTTGATTCCCCTGGTGAGACAAACCTAAAGCTCCAATCCTGTCCTTTATCATCATGAGTAGTCAAGGCTTTGGAATCCTTGTTTGAGGAAGTAGAACTGGTAGTTTTCTTGTCTAGACGAGTGAAGGATGAGAACGGGTTCCCGTTCCCAGTCTTCTTTGGCTTCACACATTCTCTCTTGAAGTGCCCCTTTTCACCACAGTTAAAGCAAGTCACTTTACTCTTGTCGAAGCCAAAGGTGGTATCCTTAGTAGCAACCAAATTCTGTCCAGTCTTTTTCACAAACTTCGTCGCCCTCCGGATAGCACTAGCTAAGGCCCACATTATATCCATTCTCTCAAACTCCATTTCGTCCACCTGCTCGTAGTCCTCGTCTGCCAGATGGCAGTTTCCAATCTTTCCAGCAACAAGTTCATCATAAGAATGGACCATTGCTGCCAATAGATCCATGTGCTCTCGAGCTACTTCCACAGTCACATTACCGAGGTTCTCGGTCTTCAGTCTAGTAGCATTCGCTTCAGATCCAATGTATTGGGTACAAGAAAACCTGACGTTTCTGAACCTGAAGGAGGTGCATGTGTAGGACCGATGAGCTAGACACAAATGCAGTCTGGAGAGGTGCTCCAGATGTCTTAGCTTGAGGCGTGGCATTGTATAAAGCTGGATTTTGATTGTACATAGACTTCTGAGCTCTGTACTTCATTCTAAGTGATTCTCTCGCAACTTAAGAATGAAGTCAATAATATCCAGTTTTGACACATTCCATTTGTCTAAATTAGACACGAATGAAACCCATTTTTCAGGCAATCCGTCTGCAAAATTATTAACTTTCTCTTCCATGGTAGTAGCCACTCCATGTGTATGCAGTTCACTCATCAGATGGTAGAATCTATCTATAACATCGTCCAAACTCTCATTTCCCATCGATGAGAAGTTGTCGAATTCTTCTTTAACTCCTTAGCCTTGATGCCTTCACGAGGCATTCCCGTCGTACCTCTTTTCTAGCTCATCCCATAGTTTCTTGGACTGCTTATTCTCTGAGTACTGGTGGAATATCTCTTTAGGGATAGACTGTGTAATCAATGCATAGACCCTCTTCTCTGCATTATATTTGACTTTCTCTACGCGTCTGTCATCCCTCCTAAGGTTAACTTTACTCCATCGGATCCCACCGGCGTACTATATCCAATCTCGATGGCCTCCACAGATTCGGATCCACTCCATTGAGGTAGATCTCAAAACGTTGTTTCCTATGGGGAAACTCATCTAACGTTAAAAGCTTTGGTGGTTTATTATGATTACCCACCTCACTCTCAAGTAACACAGGTACTGGATCCTAGAGTCCTTCCCAGCAGTAAAGGCTGACATTTGATCTTCCATTGTGAATAACTTTAAGTCTAATAAGCAATTGTCACTAGGGCGACTGAAGGATGCGAATGGACTAGTCGTGCGTATGAACTCTACGACTGGTTCAATCGTGCGGCTGAACTAAGTGATTAGCTCAGTCGTGCGAATGAATCTGATGCGTATGAACAGTGTGACCGAACGGTTCAATCGTACGAATGGAGATACGACTATGTCCAATCGTGTGCGTCTGAGCAATGCGAATGAGGTCCAGTCGTGCGAATGGCTCACTCGTGCGACTGAAGCTGCTGTTATGCGAAAATCTCTAGGTTAAACGTGTTTTAGCCGTAAAAATTTGAACTTTCGCAAGGTTGAATTGACTAAGTCCGTAGAAACCAAACTTTGATGAGCAGGGAACGTCCAAGATCACTTTTGACACAAAAGATTTCGTTTTTAGTGCAAAAACACAAACTTTTTATCAATCTTGATTGAATCACACGTAATCAAGAGCCAATGCTATACCACTTGTTAGGACCTGGTATTTGAACGAAATACCTAGTGATTAGCGTGTAAACCAGATCAAATAGTGCGGAATCCTATTTGATTGGCGATCCAATCAGTGAGAACACACGAAGAATCAATCAAGAATTGAAACTAACGTTAGAAATAATGCGAAGAATCAATCAATAGTGCGGAATCCTATTGATCGATCTAATGTGTTCTATGAACTTGGAGAACGAATTTGGGAGGTTTCTGGACGGCTAGGGTACGTCTGGAATCGTAATTAATTGAGAGTTCTTATTTTTCACGAATTGAGTGTATTTATAGGTTGGTATTATTCAATCGTGCGACTGAACCATTAGTATGGTTCAGTCGTGCGATTGAGCCATGCGGTTGATTCATTCGCACGACTGAGTGTTCAGTCGTGCGACTGAGCCAATCTTATGTTACAATCATACGACTTATCCAGTCTCCTGGTTCAGTCGTGCGACTGAGTCATTCGTATGAAGGTGTTCATGCTTATGGTCCATTCGCATGGGCCATTTGCATGATACCTTTATTATTTTAAGTTTGAATGTATTAATTAGTAAACATTATATGTAAACATTCAACCAATCACTAACCTAATTAATTAATTTAATATCAACATATTAATGAAATATTAATCATTACAAATCACAAACAACCAATATCATTTCATTAATCATATAAAATTACACCAGAATCAGATAAACAAGATCTATTACAATTCATATCATGATCTAGGGACATATATGTATCAACAGTCCTAGGTACGTTGCACTCCCTAGCAAGGTGTCCATCTGCTAATAGTTGTACCATTTCATTTTGCTTTTATCCAGTCTAAACTTTCCACTTGTTATCTAGATGGATACAATTCAAGTCATTTGTCTTCATCTACTTTGCTTTTATCTAGTTTCTTTTTGTTCTCTTGTTCAACTTCTTGGCTCTATTAGTGAGAAGAGTTATTTGCTAGAATATCTCCATATACTTCAGGTCATCTGGATGGTTACAATCCAAGTCTTCAAGACTTAAGAGAAAGTTGCCACTAATTTCATCAGCAGACACACAGGCTTGAGATGAGCTTGTCTCTTGGAATGGGCTTCCTTGAATGTAGCTCTCCCTTGGTGTTTCAGGGAATGTGATAAAAGGGCACTTTTGTGAGTAGTTAGGCTAGTAGATAAGATGATGTTGTGGTTATCTACTATCCCTTTCAACCACATGGAAAGTTGAACTCTATTGATTGTTGGAAGAGCCACTAGATGGATTCTGCATGTTTATCTCCATCTGGTAGCCACTAAGGATACCATATAGCTTTATAAGAGTTAGAATGGAGAGGTTTTCAGTTCTATTAATGGCCATATACTAGTGAGTCCATTATATTGGAAGAGAGAAGATGAACTTCCAAATAATGTCCCTATTCTCAAGCTTAACTCCAACATTTGTGAGAATATCTACAATATCAATAAACCTAAAGTATTGTTGAGTCATAGGGTCACCTGATTTACAGGTGAAGTTCTCAAATTTCTACTTCATGAGGCCTTTCTTATTTTCTTTAGCTTAATCAGACCACTCATAAATAAGCTTCAGTGCATCATAAAGCTTCTTAGTAGTTTTGCACTTCTTGAAGCCTCTATATATAGAGTTAGGAAGAGAAGTGTGGAGAGCGTTCATGGCCTTTTGATCTATATCAATCTTCTTCCAATTTTTCTCGGAATAGTCAGCCACTTACTTTAGAATAATCCCACCTCCAGCAGTTGTTGGTCTAAAATGGTCGATGAACAGTGCTTTTGATTGATCAAATGATTCAATATCACAAACACACACTTAACACAAACATATCATGATGAAGAAGAAGAAAAAATGTTAAATAATAAGCAAATCAAAGCAAACACAATCAAAAAACAAGGGCTCCATATGATTCATTATGTTTCCAGCCTCAAAATTACACTTGCAATAGAGATAATACGAATTAGGGTTTTGCAAGATTACCCTACAATGAAAGAAACAATTCTATATAGAGAGTAGGTAGATTCGCTGACAGTTTCGCTAGATAGCAAAACTGTCAGCCCCAAGCTCAGTTTTGCCCCGCTACAAAACACAGTTTCGCCAGGTGAAACAAGCCTGCTGACTATGAGTGAAATTATAGTTTCACTCTTAGTTTCGCTGGTCAGTAAAACTCAAACTACGAACTTACAAAAGTAATCTAACATTTGTCCTATTACATTTAAACATAAATAAGTATATAAATACTAATCTAAGGTGAGTCCAACCTGTTCTTGATCTTCAATACTTCCCCTAGGTTGGACCTTACTGACTGGATCATCTTCAGTAGTAGCACCAGCTCCAACTTCTTCTCTAGCTTTAGATTTGCCTTCTGCTTCATCTCCTGTTGTACTCACTTCTTCACCGTGTGCACTAGCTTGTTCAAATTGTCTTGTCAGATCCTAAACGTCCATCCTCACTTCCTTGGCCTCATGAATTTTCTCAGACAGCTCCTTTACATTTGCTGTAACTCCTCTGGCCTTGTTAGCAACCTCCATGAACAGGCTTGCTTCTTTCCTCGTTTCAGCTCCAACCCCTACCTTAATGTGATTCTCACATAAAATCAATAAATCCTCATCACAAAATGTAAACACTTCCATTGGATCAAAAAGTCTAACTTCAGCTCCATCCTTTATCCTTACCACCACCACCCTTGTGTTATTATCATAGAACGACTTTTAAACCTCTGAAGCCTTTGGGGGAGGAGATCAGGCAACCTCACCCTACTAACCATCTTCGGGGGCTTAACCTTTAGCACAATCCTGCCCTACCAAGTCTCCCAGTATTTGTCTTTCTTTGACCTCATCATTTCAACCTTCATATATCCAAACATCTCAAAGTTATTATTCTGGCCCTTCTTAATCTCTTATTCTAGCAGTTTTGCTTGTTCACTCATCTGTGAGTTAAGCAAGGGAATCTCTGCCAGTCTCCTAAGATTCCATTTAGGTAAGGTCTTGAATGTCTTCCATTTATGTAGATAGGATATCCTTCCTTCTCTCCTCTTGATCATAAACATCTTTAGCATGAATTGTATTTCCAGCTTATTATCTTCTTCTCAGCCTCTTTCCTGGTTGACACTTTAATATTCTGGAATAATGGGGTTACCTCTTCCTTCTCTTTCTCCTTTACAAACCACTCCTCCTTCTCTAGCTCAAACACATCTCCATCAGCAGAGTCCTTCAGTCAGAGGTCACTCGTCCACCTCATAATACTCTGGCTTAGAGTCATAATCCACCAACTGCTCATCGTCTTCCTCTTCATTTATCAAATTCCTCTCAACTCCTTTTTGAACTCCCTCAACAGTTGGATCTTTAACTATCTCCTCAGCAACAAAATTTATATCAACGTTCAACCCGAGATCTATGAACTCTGCTTTAATCACCTCCTCAACATTTTCCTTAGTCTCATTCCTTCTAGTCTCAGACTCTCTCACCAACACCCTTATCACTAGATCCTCCTGTAGTTGTCTTAATTGCACCACTAGTGCCCTCTCCTGCCTTGGATGAGGTACCCACATTCAGAAAATGAGCACCTTGAATTATCTGTAAGATCATCTAACTCAGAATAAGTTAGCTGATTAGGCAGGTCGGCTATAGCTTTAAGCTCATTCACCTCGTTCAGGAACCTCTTTTTCAAAGCCTAATGGGCTATCATCATCTTGCTCATACTTTCTCGCGTCTTACTTCTTCTCCTTTAACTCCTGACTTGTCAACTTAGTCTTTATCATGCTTAACTCATTAGCAAGAGATGAGTTAAGGTTTCTAATCACATCCATATCCATGTTTCCCCTTACATCTCTCCTCTAAGACTCAGTAAAACTCTGATGCTTGTGCTCGGACCTCCTCTCACTCATCCTCTCAACATCACCTGGATTTGCCTTCTTCTTTGATCTTTTCTCCCTTTTAGCTCTCAAGGCCTCCTCTACCTTATCTATTTGATCCTCAAAATCATAATCTTTCTCCTTCACATACCTTTTCCTCTTCTTCAGTGACTCAGCTTGCTTCTCCCTGTTTCCACAACATGCATATTCTCAGCTTCTATCACCCTCCTAATGTAGTTCCACCTTTCAATTGGATACATGTTCTCCCACAAATGAGTAATCCTCCCACCGAAATCATGCGTAATTGTTGAGCAGTCAGCAAAAATCCTGGTGTTCATATGTACCAGCCTCTTAATTTCTCCATGATGGGGCACATTGGGAATCTGTTTTTTTATCACCATCTTAATGAACTTGGGATATAGCAACCATTTATCCTTCTTCACGGCATCCATTTTCAGCCATACAGTCGAATATCAGCTTGGCTATATTAGCCTTTTGCCCTCTACAGAAGATAACATAACCTTCGCCCAGTCCAAATTTAGCCCATCTAATTCCCTTTCAATGATACAGACACATGATAAAAATGTGGGCTAAAATCACCAGTCCTTGGATAGGAAAGATTTCTTGATTTATTTCATTGTCCCAAAAGGAGAACTCTCATACCCTATGCTCCTAAATGCCTCAAACACTTCCTGCTCAGATAGAACTACCTTATCTCCACAATCATCTTGTAGCCTTAGCACACATGCACTAATATCTACAGTGATAGTGATGTCATTCCCTAGGACTCTAGCTACAATCCTTTGAGGAGAGCTACTGAGCCAACGTATATGCAGATCGTATACGGTCAGTGAGTGAGAGATCACATAGGTAATAGGATAGCTAGTGAGCCAACGTATGCAGTCTCTAAACCCATTAGTCTTTGGATTCCTGTCGTCTAGAATAGTTGTAATGTTGTTCCTCTTGTCAAATTTAAGATTAGCCATTTATCTTAATAGAAATAGGCGAAACATGTTATAATGATGTAACAAAATAAATAATAAAGAAACACACTTAAAATAAAGAAAAACACATTTAGTTTCGCTAGCCGAAAGTGTAGTTTTGCCGGCCGAAACAATAGTTTCGGCATGCGAAAGTGTAAGTAGTTTCGGCATGCGAAAATGTAATTTCGGCACATGTTCACATGCAATTCCGCCCAACCGAAGAAGTAGTTTTGGCAAGCCAAAACTATAGCTTCGGCAAGGAGAAACTAAATTTTGGCAAGTGAAACTATCAGGTTCATATGGATAGCATAACCTTACAGTTTTGCTAAAGACCATATGAACTTTCGTTCAATTTAGGAGAAGGCTTTAATACTTTCACAACAAGAACTAAGAAGGTATTGAACCGACGCGAATCAATACGTCTAATTAAACCGGTTAAAACGTATATTAAACTATATAATCCGGTTTGAAACACACATCTAAGACTAAAAATATCACCCAATACATGTAAAAATCAATAGAATTAAGAATCATTTGGGAGTTCGTTTTAGGGCTTTGAAACAAGTGAATAGAAGATTGAGCAAACAATTTTTCATAGCACACTATATAACACCTAGTTTCGTTGTTAGTGAAACTGTAGTTTCACCCGGTAAGAATTTAAATCAAAATGGCTCTGAAATGAGTGAAAATACCGGCGAATCTATAGTTTCGCACAACGAAACTACTAGCGAATCTATAGTTTCCCTAGACACAAAACCTTAGAAAATTATTTTTTTCTAATATAAGAGTATTTAGAATAAAATTTTAGAGAAAGACAAAAGAGAAAAATAAGAACAAAAAATGATTCACAAAACCTATCAAAATTTCACAAAGAAATGTATATATAGAAATAAAGGAAAATTAAGAGCATAAAGGTAAAACTATAAGAAGGTTTAAAGGATATCAAAACACGATAAACTGAATAAATTTTTTGGAAAATCAGAGTTTGACAGGATTGATGATATACTGTCCTTTTGAACCCATGCCTTCTTCTTTTCAACGATTAAATTACGGCTTGTCTTATTATGTTTTGTGATTAGTTTAGAGAAAACTTAAATCACCCGGTCCCCATAAACATTTGGCAAAAGAACTCATCCTGTCCTCATGATATATTGAGCAATATCATTAACTCTGCTCGATGTTCAATGGGGAGCACAAGAAGCACAAACCTAATAATTTTCAAATGATGAGAGCTCCAGGTCTATACTTATGCATAACAAAAGAGATGATCATTTGATCTTATCTAATGAGAACGTCAGGTCTATACTTACGTATAATAGAGAAGATCATCAAAACATGCTGATTAGAGCTCCAGGTCTATACTTACGTATAACAAAAGAGATTATCACTACAGGTCAATGTTCACACATAGCAGAGGAGATAAGCAGGTAGTAATATACATGATGAATCTTATTTAACACAAATAGAGCTAGCAATAAGCATTATTGAGATTCATAAAATTTTCTTTGAAAAATATTTAGAACAAAGACGTTACGCTCTCAATCTATTTTGAACAAGGGCATGTAACTTTGTGAAAGCCAAAATGTCAAGGGGATAATGCAAGTCAAGAAAGTTTCTTATCCTATTAGTTTAGCCACAAGATCACTATCTACTTCGTGCTCTGGCTGAGCCTATCAAGCATATCCCAACACAAGACTGTTGACCTTCTTCAAATCTTTCAGGCAACAAAACTTTATTCTGCAAGTAAGACAGATAAACTTAGTTATTTTCCCCCGAATTTTCTACGAATCATCAAGATAAGAGAAATTTCTACGAAAGAATCCTGACATTCATATTTAATTATTATTATATTTTAAGTAAAATAATAATGGACTATAGAGCTTTAAAGATGAAAAGAAGCAAAGAAAAAGAACAAAGAAAGATTATGTATAGTATTAACATGAAACAATTAAGAAAATGGGTTTTAAAAGGATATTAATCCTAACATGGAGATTAGTTCATAAAGACAAGGTTTATCGAATGTTTTAGTGGAAACATCAGCCTTTTGATTTTTAGTGTCAATAGAAATAATATCAATAAAACCCTTCTCGTGAGCATCACGAATTGCATGAATCCTTGTCTCGATGTGCTTGGTGCGGAAATGATGAATTGAATTCTTTGCGATTCCAATGGCTGCTTCATTGTCACTAAATAACAGAGTGTGAAGGAAATTGATTCCATAGTCAATCATCTAATGTAGTATCCATAGCACTTGAGAGCAACAACTCCAAGCAACAATATACTCTGCCTCCCCCGTGGAAAAAGACACAGCAGTCTATTTCTTTCTCTACCATGATACTAGATAGTTTCTTAAATATTGACAACCTCCGGTGACAAATCTTTTGTTTAACTTTCAACCATTAGAATCACTATCAGATTAGGCATGCAAATCAAAATTTCCACCATAAGGATACCAAAGACCCAAACAAGACGAGCCTTTCAGATAACGAAAAATTTGTTTTACTGCTTTTTCATGAGACTCCTTGGTATTAGCATGGTATCAAGCACAATATCCAATAGCAAAAGTGATGTCAGGATGACTTGTTGTAACATACATTAGGGTTCCAATCATTGATTTGTACAGATGAGGTTCAACAGATTTCTCGTTCTTATTAGGAGTAAGGCATGTTTGGGAAGTGAATGGGGATAATTTAGAAGAAGAATCCTCCATCTTCAATTTCTTTAGAATTTCTTTGATATACTTTTCCTAGTGAATAAGAACTCCTTCAGGCTTTTCTTCAACTTACAAGCCCAAGAAAAAGCACATCTTCTCTATCATGCTCATTTCAAATCAACTTCTCATGACCTCCTCAAATTCTTCACAAAGGTTGGGAGTGGTGGAGCCAAAAATAATGTCATCAACATATACTTGCACAATTAGCATCTCACCATCCACATTTTTCTTGAATAAAGTCATATCAATAGTGCCATGAGAAAAACCATTGCTTAGAAGGTACTATGTTAGAGTCTCATACCAGATACAAGGAGTTTGATGTAAATAAGATCAAGATTAGGTTGGACTCACCATATATTATTTTTTGTTTATGTTTAATTGTAATAGGTTAAGTGTTAGATTACTTTTGTAAGTATATCAGTTATTTGAGTTTTGTAAGTATATTATAGTTTCGCTCATAGTCAGCTGTCTATTTCACCCGACAAAACTATGTTTCTCTACCGGGCGAAACAAGGCTTGGGCAAGATAGTTTCACTGGCAGCAAAACTGTTAGCGAAACTCTCAACTCTATATATAGAATTTCTTTCTTTAATTTTAGCCACATCGCAAAACCCTAATTCGTCTGATCCTTATTGCAAGTGCTTTTTGTAAGCTGGAATTACATTGAAATATTATTGAGCTTTGTTCTATTCATTGTATTGTCTTTCATTTGTCTAGTTTTGAATACTTTTGGTCTATTCATCTTCATCAAATGTTTATATTTTGAGTGTGTTTGTGATACTGAATGATTCATTCAATCATTTGTACTATAATTCGATCTATTTGGACCAACAAAATGGTATCAGATCCTTTGTGCTCTTGATTGTTTGGGGTTTTTGGTAGGTTGAGTTCAATATCACTAGTTCATTAATTCTGGATCAAGTTTCAGTGTATTTGATATGGAATTTGATTAAATTGGTTAGTTCTTGGTTGGGAAAGCCTTGGTAATCATCAGATCTCATGTTCATTGAGATTCGAGTGATTTTGAGTGTGATGAGGAAATATGTATAGATAAAATCCGTGATTTATCATATACTAGACCTAGATTAATATCTCATTGTTTTAGATGTGTTAAAGATGATGATATAGTTAAAAACTATCCTAAGCTTCATCACAAACATGTTCATAAGAATTCTTTTGGCAATAGATTAACTTATCTAGTTAATAATATCTTTTGCAAAATGTCATCTACACCAAAACCCAGGGTTGTTCAAACATGAGTTCCTGTTTCAATCAGTTAATTTGTTCATTCTATTTTTGCAAGAGTCATCCACTAAAGTTGAAAATAGTGTTTGGTATGTTGATAGTAGATGCTCCAGACATATGACAGGCCTGAAGGACTTGTTGAAAAATTATCACATCATCAGGGGAGGATATGTCGTGCTTGCTGGCGACAAGAAAGGTGCAAAACTGATTGGTCAAGGGGAGGTCTCAAATGGATCCCTTAGATTGGAGAAAGTCAATTTTGTGCGAGAGCTCGCATTCAATCTTTTGAGCGTCTCTCAAATCTATGATAAAGACATTCCGGTTCTGTTCATGTCCAATGAATGTCTATTTCTGAAATCCGGATTTGATATTCCTGTGGAGATGATTCTCATGGGAGCCCCGAGAAAGAATGATACATATCTTCTTGACATGGGATCTAAATAATCATCATCTACTATCACCTGCCTTCTATCCAAAGCTTCCACCTCTAGATCCTTCTTATGGCATTGCTGATTGGGCCATGTTAATATCAAAGATATTAACAAATTAGTTAATAACAATCTTGTTAGGGGACTACCATTAAAAGACTTTTATGTTGTTGAAAAATGCATGGCATTTGCCAAAGGAAAACAAATAAGAAACCACATAAACCAAAACTTGAAATTAGCATTTATACTCCCCTCGGGTTGTTACATACTGATTTATTTGGCCAATCAGTGTTAAATCGATTGCTAAGAAATCTTTTTGCCTTGTTGTTACACATGACTTTTCAAGGTATTTATGGGTGAGATTTCTAGCCCATAAAGGAGAAGCTGCTAAAGAGTTGTTGAAGAGCTGCACAAGTTAATTCTTTCAATTGAAGTGATAAGCAAGAGGAAGGTAATGGCTATTCGAAGTGACAAAGGTAACGAGTTTAGAAATCACATCTTTGATCCCATCTATGAGAGTAAAGGAATTTTAACACAGTTTAGTGCTGCCAGAACAGCTCAGCAAAACGGTATTGCTGACAGAAAGAATCGCACCCTTATAGAAGCCACTCGTACTATGTTGATCAAGTCCGCTTTACCAATCATCTTTTGGGTTGAGGCGGTGAGTTGTGTTTCCTATATTCTTAATTAGATGTTGATTGTAAAAGAAAAAATGAAGACTCCTTATGGACTATTTCATAAAAGGAAGCCATTGATTGATTTCTTTTGTCCATTTAGATGCCCATGTACCTTACTAAACACCTAGACACAAAAGACAAAATTTGGTGTTGTGCCAGATGATTGTTACTTATTGGCTATTCATCCTCTCGGAAAGCTTAACGAGTGTATAACAAGAGAATAAGAATTGTGCAGGAGTCATTCTATGTTGATTGGCAGGAATCTAATTCCTCAGATGTCCGATCAGAACCCACATGGTTCTTTGACTCAAATACTATTTTCAACTCCTTTAATCTTCCAGTTTTTTATAATGATGTGTCCTTCTCAATATCCAATCAAACATTATTCTTCCGGATCCATTACCTTATGTACCTCCTGTTCCTCAAGCCCCAATAGTTCATTATCGGACAATGCAACATCAGTTGACATTTTATCTTCTTCATCATCATTTGACATTCACCCCCACCAGTTTCAGCATCTCTTCTTTCAACACCAACATCTACCTCATCTCAACCTTTTCAATCATCCTCACCAATTAAACCTATTCAATCATCTTTTTCTCCATCGTCTACACAAACTCAATCCATTAGCCCATCTTCATTCAATCCACTACCCATAACCTCTGATTTTAAAACCTTGAATGACCACCCTCTTGATAACATAATTGGATCAATCATTGATGGTGTTAGGATGCAGAGTCAATCTGGTTTGATAAATGTGTGCTTACTCTCTTGTTTTATATCCCAAATCATTCCAAATAATGTTCA
Source organism: Flaveria trinervia (assembly GCA_025506515.1). Lineage (NCBI taxonomy): Eukaryota > Viridiplantae > Streptophyta > Magnoliopsida > Asterales > Asteraceae > Flaveria > Flaveria trinervia. The sequence goes on along the minus strand of CM046449.1, from coordinate 51,908,804 downwards.
TGCATATCTTTAGGATCCATGTTTGGTCGAGTGGATGAAATTGGAATTACAACAGTTAGGAAACTCAATGTGTGAATGTTGGTTGATCTTCCACCAAACAAATGCCCAATAGGCTCGAAACGGGTATTCAAGAACAAAACTGGTGATTATGGTATTATGGTAAGGAACAAGTCAAGGTTGGTGGTTCAAGGATTTGCTCAGGGTGAAGGGAATGATTACACAAAAGTATATGCTCCCGTAGCACATCTTGAAGCAATCAGTATTTTTCTAGCTCATGCCGCAAACAAGCAATTCAAAGTCTATGAGATGGATGTCAAATGTGCCCTTCTCTATAGAGACATTGATGAAGAGATATGTGTGTGTCAACCACCAGGGTTTGAGGATCCATATTTTCTTGACAAAGTATACAAGCATGATAAATCTCTCTATGGTCTACATCAAGCTCCTCGCAACTAGTACGAGACTCTAACATAGTATCTTCTGAGAATGGTTTTTCTCGTGGCACCATTGATATGACTTATTCAAGAAAGAGGTGGATGGTGAGATACTACTTGTGCAAGTCCACATTGATGACATTATTTTTGGCTCCACCAATCCAAAGCTATGTTAGGAATTGGAGGAGGTTATGCAAAGTCATTTTGAAGTGAGTATAAAGAGGTAGATGTATTTATTCCTTAGGCTGCAAGTCGAACAAAAGCCAGAAAGAAATTCTCATTCATCAAGAGAAGTATATCAAAGAGATTTTGAAGAAATTAAGATGGATGATACTTCTTCTAAACTATCTCCATTCACAGCTCAAACATGCCTCACTCCAGACGATAACAAGAAACCTGTTGATCCCTCACCTGTACAGATCTATGATGGGTTCCCTAATGTATCTTATAGCAAGTCGTCCCGACATCACCTTTGTTGTAGGATACTATGCTCAATACCAATCTGACCCTAAGGAGTCTCATGATAAGTCCGTTAAAATGAATCTTTTGTTATCCTAAAGGCTCCTATCCTTTAGGTCTTTGGTATCCTTATGGTGGAAATTTTATTTGCGTGCTTATTCTGATAGTGATTATAATGGTTGCCGGTTAAATAGAAAATCTATTCTGCAAGCTGTCAACACCTGGGTAATTGTCTTGTATCATGGCAGAGCAAGAAATAGACTACTAAGTCTCTTTGCACAGGGGAGGTAGAGTATATTGCCGCTTCAAGCTGTTGCTTTCAAGTACTGTGGATACAACATCAAATGATTGACTATGGAATCAACTTTCTCCATACTCGATTATTTTGTGATAATGAAGTAGCCAATGGAATCGCAAAGAATCCAATTTACCATTCCTGTACCCAGCACATCGAGACAATGATTCATGCAATCCGTGATGCTCATTAGAAGGGTCTTATTGATATTATTCGTATTGACACTAAAAATCAAAAGGCTGATCTTTTTACTAAAACATTCAATAAACCTCGTTTTTATGAACTGATCTCCATGTAGGATTGATATCATTTTAAAACTTAATTTATTAATTGTCTCATGAATTTATTGTACATATTCCTTTTATTGTTTTCTCTCTTTGTTTTTGTTTTACTTTAACCTCCATAGTCCTTCATTATTTTACTTTAAAAAATAATATATACATACCTATATAAATATATGTATATATATATATATATATATATTATTTATTATTTACTTAGAAATTTCTCAAATCTTGAAGATTTGTAGAAATTTCGGGGAAGAATTATATAATAATAAATGTTTGTCTTGTTTGTGCAACATTTTTCAAATTACAAAATTGGTTGTTTCCTAAAAGATGTGAATGAGCTCAACAGTTTTGAGTTGGGATATGCATGATAGGCTTAGGCAAAACACGAAGTAGACAGTAATCTTGTGGCTAAATTAATAGGATAAGAAACTTATTGACTCGGCTGATCCCCTTGACATTCTTGACCTTCACAAAGTTTCAAGTCTCCATCCAAAATGGATTGAGAACATGGTGTCTATTCTTTGAGGTGTTATTTTGAAAACTTTGTTTTCTCATTCATCACTTTATCAAAAGTGCTACTTGCTAATTACTTAGTTTCAAAGACGCTCCTTGTTGTATATTACTACGTGCTTATCTCCTCTGCTATGTGTGAATATTGACCTGTAGGGATTATCTCTTCTATTATACGTAAGTATAGACCTAGATCTCTCAACAACACGTTTTTATGATCTTCTTTGTTATATGTGAGTATTGACCTAAAGCTCTCATCTGTCAAGCTCAGTTGATCATCTGCTTTGTTATACGTAAGTATAGACCTGGAGCTCTCATCATTTGAGATTTATAAGGTCTATGCTTCTTTCAAAAAATCCTTGTTGAGTTTACCTTGATATAATCAAGAAGAGTTTGTCATTTGTTTAAAAATATCATGAGGACCAGATAAGGTTCTTTGCCAAATGTCTATGGGGATTGAGTCATTTAAGTCTTCTTTAAACGAACCAAAAACATGATAACAGAATCTGCAGTTCACTTGTTGAAAAGAAGAAGGCATGGGTTTAAAAGGACAAGTATATCATCAATCCAGCCAAACTTTAATTTTCTGGAAGATCTCTTCAGTCTATCGTATCTTTATATTCTTTCATTTTACTTTAATTACGTCTCTTTATTTTTCTCTAAATTTTCTAAAATTATGTTAGATCTATGGGGCGTTTTTCATTTTTGATTCTTTTATTTTTGAATTTGTCTTAATTATTTTCTAACTAATCAAGTATTAAAAAGAAATAGAAAATTCTTTTGGGTTAGGTTTTATGGTCTCGGTGAAACTATAGATTCGCTACAACGAAAGTACAGCTTCTCTAGTACCTTCGCTCATCTCAAGACCATTCTAATCAAAATATGTGTCGGGCCAAACTATAGTTTTGCTATCTACAAAACTAAGTGCTATATATGAGGTAATGCGAAATTAATTGTTCATTTTTGCACCATCACATTGTTAGAATTCCGGAGCCCTAAAAAGAAACCTTATTTGGGATTTTGATTTTTAGTTTGAGTTTTGTGTGCTTGATGATTGTTTGAACCTTAGGTGTGTGTTTCAAACCTACGTTGATAGTTAATATAGGTTTAATCAACGTTTAACGGATCTATTGATTTCGACTCTTTGGCACCTTCGCAGTTCTTACTGCGAAAGTACAAATGCTTCTGTGAAACTGAATGAAAGTTCAAAGGTTTTTAGCAAAATTGTGAAGTTATGCAGTTCGAGCAAACTTGATAGTTTTGCTTGAAAAAACTCAGTTTCTCATGGCCGAAATTATAGTTTCGGCTTGTCAAAACTACTTCTTCGGCTGCCCAAAAGTACTTGTGACTTTCTGCCGAAATTGTACTTTCGCTTGCCGAAAGGTGGAACTACACCAGGAGGATGATAGAGGCTGAGAATAAACATGCAGGGGAGACAAGGGAAAATCAGGTTGAGTCTGTGATGAAGAGAAGAAACATGCTAAAGAAAAAGACTATGACTTTGAAGATGTGATAGATGAGGTAGAGTAGGTGTTGAGAGCTAAAAGAGAGAAACGATCAAAGAAAATGGTAGATCAGGGTGAGACTGAAAGGAGAACAAAGCACAAGCATCAATCATTTACTAAGCACTAGAGGAGAGAAGAGAGGGGAAACTTGGATGAGGATGTTATCAGGAACCTCAACTCATCATTGGCTAATGAGTTGAGCATGAAAAGACAAAATTGACAAATCAAGAGTTGAGGGAGAAGAAGAAGGATGATATGTTGGAACGGATGTCGAAGATGCTGGTTGATCAGCAAAATTTGATCAAGAGGTTGTTGATAGAGGTGAACGAGCTTAAGGTTGTCGCCAGCCTACCTAATTAACTAAATCAATCTGAGTTAGATGATCTTACTAATACTTCAAGGTACCCATTCCTAAATATGGGTACCTCATCCAAGGCAGGATAGGGCACAAGTGGTGCAGTAGATGAGACTACAGGAGGATCAGATATGAGAGATGATGATGAGGTTGAACATGAGACTATTAGAAAAGAGGTTGGAGAACATGAGGAGGAGGTGATTGAAGCAGGATCCATAGATTTGGGGTTAAATGTTAAAACAGACTATGGAGATGAGGAGGTGACGAGAGAGATGACTATTGAGGGTGTTCAGAAGATGACTGGAGGAGCCTGATTGATGTGGAAGAGGATGATGAATAGTTGGTAGATTAGGATTCTGAGCCCCAATACTATGAAGTTGATGAACGACCCTTGACATACCTGGCCAAGAAGGGCTTTTCTAGTAGTGATATGTTTGAGCTCGAAAAGGAGGATTAGTTTGTGAAGAAAAAAGAGACAGAAGAGCTAACCCTAATTTTCCAAAATATACAAGGGTCAAGCAAGAAAGAGGTGGATAAGAAGATCATAAGCTTGATGTACAACTCGGGGCTGAAAATGTTCATGATCAAAAGGAGAGATGGAAGGATATCATATCTACATAAAAGGAAGGCATTTAAGACCTTGCCAAAGTGGGATTTAAGGAGGTTAGCTGAGATCCCCTTGATAGATTCCCATCTTAGTGAGAGAGCCAAAATGTTGGAGGATGAGATTAAACAAGGACGAAATGACAAGTTTGAGACCTTTGGATATATGAAGGCAGAGAGGATGAGGTCCAAAAACGACAAGGACTGGGGAAGGTAAGGGGAAAATTATGCTAAGGGTTAAGCCCCCAAAGATTGAGTAGAGTAAGACTACCTGATCCCCTCCCCCAAAGGCTTGAGAAATTTGACAAATGGTTTTATGATAACAACATAGGGGAGTGGTGATTCGGATAAAGTATGGAGCCAAACTAAAACTTTTTGATCTAATGGAACTATTTTTGTTTTGTGATGAGAATCTACTGGTGTTATGTGAAAACCACATTAAGGTTGGGGCAGGGGTAGAAATGAGGAAAGAGGCAAGCCTATTTATGGAGGTTGCCAATAAAGCAAGAGGGGTTAGAGAGTTGGCTCAAAGGATTCGTGAGGCGGATGAGGTGAGGATGGATGTGCAGGATTTAACTAGACAATTTGAAAGAGCTAGTGCACATGGTGAAGAGGTAAGTATAGCAGGAGCCGAAGATAAAGGCAAATCAAAGGCTGGAGAAGATTACAACTCTAGGTTAAATGTTAGATTACTTTTATACGTATATTAGTTATTTGAGTTTTGCTTCCAAGTGAAACTATGAGCGAAACTATAGTTCGCTCATAGTCAGCTGTTTGTTTCACCTAGCGAAACTATGTTCTCTGGTTGGCCAAACTAGGCTTGGGCATGATAGTGTTATTGATAGCAAAACTATTAGCGGAATTACAGCTCTATATATAGAATATGTTTCTTTCATTGTAGCCACCTTACAAAACCCTAATTCGTCAGATCCTTGTTGCAAGTGCATTTTGTAAGCTGGAATTACGTTGAAATATTATTGAGCTTTGTTCTATTCATTGTATTGGCTTTGATTTGTCTATTTTTGAATACTTTTGGTCTATTCATCTTCATCAAATGTTTATATTATGAGTGTGTTTCTGATATTGAATGATTCATTCAATCATTTGTACTATAATTTGATCTGTTTGGACCAACAGTAAACCAAAAAGAGATTTATCAAGCTTGTAAACTTTTTTCAAGAAAGTCTGGATCCTCAAACCTGAAGGTTGACACACATAGATCTCTTCATCAATGTCTTTGTAAAGAAAGGGATATTTGAAATCCATTTGATAGTGATGGAGTAGAGGTTGGTGAATATGATGGATAAGAAGATGAAACGGGTTGATTAGGTTGAGATGATGGAAATGCTTGAGATGGAGTAGAGGTTGGTGTAGAAGGAATAGATGTCGAAGTAGGTGGGGGTGGAATGTCAAATGTTGAAGAAGATGGAAGAACAACTGAGGTTGGATGGTCAGATGATGAATGAGGAGGAACTAGAAGAACTTAAGAAACTTGAGGTAATGGATCTGGAGGAATGATGTTCATTTGAACATAGGACAACGACACATCATCATCAAAAACTAGAAGATTAAAGGAGTTGAAAATAGAATTTGAGTTAAAGAACCAAGCAGGTTCTATCTTGACATTAGTAGTATTAGATTCTTGCCAATCAACATAAAAAGACTCCTACACAATACATGTTCTCTTATTATACACTCGATAAACTTTATGAGAGGATGAATATTCAAGATGACGCATTGAAAGAAAATCATCTTAACTCCAAAAGAATGAGAGGTCTGGTCAGGGAAATAGGTGAAAACACACTTGGTGTTAAGACCTGAATCAGGCGGATGTGGATTCCTCATTTAGGGATCTACGCGTGAAGATTATGGATGAAGCTCACAAGACCCGGTACTCTATTCATCCCGGTGATACAAAGATGTACCACGACATGAAGAAAGATTATTGGTGGCCGGGTATGAAGCGTGATGTAGTGGAGTATGTGACTAAATGCCTTCCTTGTTTACAAGTGAAGGCCGAGCACCAAAAGCCGTATGGAAAGATCCAACCTTTGGATATACCGGAATAGAAGTGGGAACATATCACCATGGACTTTAATACGAAGCTACCGCGTATCGCGCGAGGCTATGATACCATATGGGTGATAGTTGATCGTTTGACGAATAGTGCTCACATCTTACCCATCCACGAGACATATTCATCTGAGAGGTTGGCAGATCTGTTCATCAAAGAAATTATAACTCGTCATGGTGTATCGGTGTTTATTGTGTCTGATCGCGACACTCGGTTTACATCCACATTTTGGAAGAAATTCCATGATGCTATGGGGATGAGGATACATATTAGCATGGATTATCATTATCAGACAGATGGTTAGTCGGAAAGGACCATTCAGACGCTGGAGGATATGCTTCATGCATGTGTCATTAATTTTGGAGGAATTTGGTATCACCACTTACCGTTAGCTAAGTTCTCATATAACATCAGTTACCATGCCAGCATTGGTATGCCCCCTTATGAGATGCTATACAGTAAGAGATGCAGAACACCCGTGTGTTAGGGTGATATCGACCATAAAGAGTTAGGGAGCGTCGAAGTGGTCGAGGCTACGACTGAGAAACTCGAAAGGATCAAAGCCTTTATGAAGGCATCTAAATATAGGAAAATGTCGTATGCTGATAAGAGACGTAGACCAATGGAGTTCCAGGTGGGTGATAGAGTAATGTTGAAAGTCTCACCTTGGAAGGGTATCATTCGGTTCAGAACGCGGAGCAAGTTGAGCCCAAGATACATAGCGCCTTTCCGAATCAATGCTCGAGTAGGAAAGGTGGCCTGTAGACTAGAGTTACAAGATGAGTTAAGTGGAATTTACCTAAAATTCCATGTATCTCATCTGAGAAAGTGTTTAGCAGATGAAGATATAACTGTACCACTAGAAAATATAAGGTAGATGAACGGCTCAATTACATGGAGCAACCAGTGGCGATCATTGATTGAAAAGAGAAGAGGGTGAGGAATAAAGTGGTTCCTCTTGTGCGTATACAGTGGAAGCACATGAAGGGATCTGAGTCTATGTGGGACACTGAAGAAGAGATGAGACAACATTATCCACAATTGTTTGAGGAATAACATGTTTCAGGGACAAAACCTATATAAGAGGGGTGGACTTGTAACACCCGTTATTTTTAGAAGACTCAAACGAAGGAATTAAGTGTAGAAAAAAAAGCTATTTAACCCAAGTGGAGGGGTTAAAAATGTCAGAAGGACAAAAAGGTTTGAAAGTTGGTGTGAAGTGGGCATGGCCGCCCACTCTCTTCTCACAACATCCAAATCTTCAGACATTTTAGACAGAGAAAGTGCATAATTTGGATTTTGAAGAAGAACAAGAAGAAGAGTTGGATTCAAGGTAAGAATTCATGTGTTTATGATGTTCTTAACTGGTTTTATCCTCGGTTGTATGCTTATGTATGTTTGTATGTGTTCGGGTGTGTGTTTTGGTGGGTTTCTAGGCGGTTGAACTCAATTTTAAATGGGTTTGAAAGAAGTCACACCTAAGAGGCTGCAAAGGTGAGTTCTAGAATCCCTCTTTTACATGTTTAACTGATTTTGGGGCTGGAAATGCATGTATGAACTTTTAAAAAAGTTGGGTTTCATACCCATATATGTGTATGTGTGTATGTTGCGGGTGGGGTTTGATTTCGGGCTATGTTATGTTTGATGATGTTATGGTCTTGCTTCTATGGATTAGAATGTAATATTTAAGCTTAGAACATGATAGATGGTGTTTGGGGACCGAATTATGATGTCAATTGTGTCCTGGGCTGCTCATGCGCCCAAACAGTAGCTCATACGCCCAGCCATAAACAACTGCTTAAGTGTTCCTAATGCGGATGACTCTCTAGGTCTAACTCATCTGCATTTGCTACTGCGGATGAGCAAGAGGAAATGCGGATGAAAGTTGGGCGACCGGAGGAAATGCGGATGAAAGTTGTGCAACTGGACGAAATGCGGATGAAAGTTGTGCGACTGGAGGAAATGCGGATGAGTAGTGGAAATACGGATGAGTAAAGGAAATGCGGATGAGTAAAGGAAATGCGGATGAGTAAAGGAAATACGAATGAGTAAAGGAAATGCGGATGAGTAAAGGAAATGCGGATGAGTAAAGGAAATGAGGATGAGTAAAGGAAATGTGGATGAGTAAAGGAAATGTGGATGAGTAAAGGAAATGCGGATGATCAAAGGAAATGCGGATGAACAAAGGAAATGCGGATGAACAAAGGAAATGCGGATGAACATTCAGAAATGCGGATGAAGACTTAGAATATTTTCTGGTTTCCGGGGGAAAAAGTGTTATGTAGGCTTTGACTTGGGAGGCTCCTGGGGGCATAGTAGGTTGACTTTTTGAAGTCGTTGTTGGTATGATGGGCACGAATGATGATGTATGATTGGCGCTTATGCATGATGGTATGTATGTGGTATGTTATGTCTGTGTGATGTGCCTTGTATGGTGATGTTGTATGTTTATGTTTGTGTTCCTTGCTATGTATGATTATTTTCCCGTGGCTTTATGTTGAATGTTAATGAATGAACGAAAAGTATTATGTAATGTAAACTGAAAGATAATAAAAAGAGGAACGTAATGAATGAATGCATGCATTAATGAATGAATGAAAGTAAGAAAGGCTTGCAAGCAAACGTAATGTAAGGCCCCATACCCGGAATGCTTACAGCTGGTAAATCATCGCACATAAAACATATACTTTGCATTTAATCATTAAAACATTTTAGCGGAAACATAAAACAAATAGCATTTTCATTTCATCATGAAAACTTTTGTAAAATAATGCATCGTTTGTCGGTTACAAAATTACATTGTTGTATTACATCACAAAAGCTTTATATAAATGAATGTCATTCAAAAGAGCTGAGTAGCTGCCTCGTCTCATCCTCAGCAATGCTCACCTGCCAACTAGAAAACACATAAAAGTCAGTGTTGCTGAGTGAGTTCTAGTTTTATGATAAAACATACCCTAAAAACCGTTCTTTGCTTTCTTTCAAAATCATACTATACTTTACATTCGTCCGTGATCATACACCATACGTACATACAGATAATATCATTATTATCTTCATCATTCATTCGTTAACTTTCATTTGTTCATTCATTACTTCCAATGAAATATACATTACTCCGAACATTATGCACGAAGCAGGTAACTGGGCCTGAGTTCATTCATAGACCTCGAACACTATGCACGAAGCTGACTCCAGTACCTAGGGCAAGTACATTCACCATTTATCTTTTATCTTTCATTCCGGATCAATGTCATATGCTATACCCCGAACATTGTGCACGAAGCGGGTAACTGGGCCTGAGGTCATTCATAGACCTCGAACATTCTGCACAAAGCTGACTCCAAGCGGCAAGGATCCCATTCATATGGTAAATCATAAGGATTGGACCCCAATGTGCATCATTTAGGGTAGCTAACCCGCACACCATTGAGCTAACACCTACATAGGGTGTGCAGCTCCATACGTTTGCTTGCAAGCCTTCTTACATTCATTCGTTCGTTAATGCATGCATTCATTCATCATGTTCCTCTTTCATTATCTTTCACTTTACGTTACATAATACTTTCGGTTCATTCATTATCATAACACGTAAAGTCATAGGAAAGATAATCATACATCATATAAGGAACATAAACATATCATTCATACATCATCATCCAGGGCAGCATACATACATAACATACATCATGCATAACCATGCAACATCATCATCATCACGCATAAGCATCAAGCACATATCATTACATGCCCATCATACCATCTCTGACCCTAAAAGTCAACTTACATAACCCCCGGGAATCCCCTAGGTCAAAGCCTACATTACTCCTTTTTCACCCAAAATGTCAGAATTTTTCTAAGCGTTCATCCGCATTTCCTATAGTTCATCCGCATTTGCTATAGGTCATCCGTATTTGCTATAGTTCATCAACATTTAATTTGCTTCATCCGCATTTGTCAACCGTATTTGCCTAACTCATCCACATTTCATATACTCAGTCAATGTTCATCCGCATTGACTTCATCCGCATTGATTCACCTTGCTCATCCGCATTTCCATACTTAGTCAATGCTCATCCGCATTGACCTCATCCGCATTGACTTACTTTGCTCATCCACATTTCCATACTTAGTCAATGCTCATCCGTATTGACCTCATCCGCATTTACTTACTTTGTTCATCCGCATTTCCATACTTAGTCAATGCTCATCCGCATTGACTTACTTTGTTCATCCACATTTCCATTCTTAGTCAATGCTCATCCGCATTGACTTACTTTGTTCATCCGCATTGGCATGTTCCATAACTTATGTAGATTCTAAAACTTAACATATGAGCCTTAAACATCATATTTCAATTCACCATTCATCATGTTCTAAGCTTACATCATGCATTCTAAATCTTAGAAACATCATCATACATCATCAAATATAAACATAATCACACATCATAACATAACATCATCAAATACACATTCAAACATGCGGGTCCGAAACCCAGTTAATGAAAACATACATTTATGCAATCTAAACAGAAGAAAGAGGTTTATCATAAAACAGCTGAAAATATTCCTCAAGGAGTATCAAAACAATAGACTAAGTCTGTGTCTTTCAAAAAGGAGGACATGGTGTATCACAGGAACTATTCAAAAACAAGTACTGATGTGTCTGCTGAACTGAAGGCTTTATCAACCAATCAGACACAACTTGTTATGATGGTTCAACATCTGTTGGGGAGAGTTAACCAAATAGATGTACCTGTGATTAAACCACTGAAAAGGAAAACTAAGCCAAAATCAAAGGAATCCTTTTTAGCACCATCTCCATCTTCAAAGGCCGTTAATCATGACAAATCAGTTAGTATAAACTCTATTGATGAGAACAGACCCAAAACCAAAATGGTTTGGGTCTCAAAAGCTAACTAGTTGTTCTGATATATATGCAGGGTTCTTCAACATGCCATAGAAGCATCTGGTATGTGGACAGTGGAGGATCTATGCATATGACTGGGAGCAGATCTCTCCTTCATGACTACTCTCAAGGAAATAAGGATTCGTATCTTTTGGTAATGATGCTAAGGGTTACATCATCGGCAAAGGCTTTGTTTCAAATGGTGAAATAAGGTTTGATGATGTCAACCATGTGGAGAATCTCAAGTACAATTTGTTGAGTGTTAGTCAAATGTGTGATAAAGGGCATGTTGCACTTTTCACCAGTCAAAACTGTCAAGTTCTGTCTTTCAATGTTTTGAATATGATTGACAACATATTGGATGTACATACTCTCCTAAAAGCCAACAGGATTGGAAGAGTATATGCCTTAGACTTATCAAAGAAAATTGATCTAAAAGGCCATCCATGTCTGTTCTTCAAGGCCTCTCCTCAGGAATCTGAGCTTTGGCACAGAAGGCTTGGTCATGTGAATCTTAGAAACATGAACCAGCTCATCCTTCATGGCTTAGTGAGAGGTCTGCCATTAAAGGAGTTCAAATGTGATGACAACTGCTCTGCTTGTTTAAAAGGAAAGCAAAATAAAGTATCATTCCCTTCAATAGAAGAACCAAAGTCCACTGCCTGCTTGCAATTACTGCATATGGATATTTTTGGTCCAGTAAAAGTGATGAGCATGGCAAAGAAAAAATACTGTCTGGTAATTGTGGATGATTATTCCAGATTTGTATGGACCTTCTTCTTACATTCAAAAGATGAGGTTGGTCAAATTATCATCTACTTTGTGTTGCATGTGGAAAAGCAGTATTCTCTTTCTGTCAAGTGTGTGAGGAGTGATAATGGCATAGAATTTAGAAATCACACACTTGATGAATTTTATTTCTCTAACGGAATCAAGAGGCAATTTAGCATTCCTAGAACTCCTGAACAAAATGAAGTGGTGGAGAGAAAGAACGGGACCCTTATTGAAACTGCAAGGTCAATGTTGGCTGATTCTGGTTTGCCACTAACCTTTTGGGCTGAAGCTGTTAACACAGCTTGTTATGTGCAAAATAGAGTATTGGTAAATCAAAGGTTGATGAAGACTCCTTATGAAGTGTTGCATCATTTGGCTCCTCTGATTTCCTTCTTTAGAGCATTTAGGTGTCCCTGTTATATTCTCAACACAAAGGATCCACTTTAGAAGTTTGAAATTAAAGGTGGATGCAGGGTACTTTGTTGGGTATTCCTCTACTTGCAAGGCATACAGAGTTTTTAATTGCAGATCAAAGATTGTAAAAGAAACCTTACATGTAAAGTTTAATGAATCTCCAAAGGAGAAAATCCCACAAAACCCTGTGGAGTTATTTGATCTGGACATACTGCAATATGTTTCTTATCAGTCTCCAAATGTTGCGGGTTCTGTGAATCCATCATCCTCTGCAACCTGTTATCCATCTGTTGGTATAAATGCAAGTTTTAGTGATCAACTGCCTGAGTCTACTAAACTTGATGTTCCTGTAGCTTCAGCAGTTCCATCCACAACAAATGCTGATGAGATCTCTGAATCCTCTACTTCATTTGAATTATCATCTCATTCTAGGTTTCAAGAATCTGGATCATCATCTGTTGCTGTTGAATCACCTACAAACACCTACACAGATCTTATTGAGTATCAAGAACTGAAGAATCATCCCATGTCTCAGATCATTGGTGACATCAATGCTGGTGTTTCAACCAGAAATCAATTGTCCAACTTTTTCTTCTATGCTCTCTTCATCAGTCATTAAGAGCCAAAGAATTATCATACTGCATTAAGAGACAATGGATGGGTTGAAGCTATGCAACTTGAACTTCTTCAGTTTCAAAAGCAGCAAGTGTGGGAACTGGTTCCTCTTCCCCAAGGTAAGTGTGCCATAGGCACTAAATGGGTGTTTAGGAATAAACTGATGAAAAAGGCCAAATTGTCAAGAACAAGGCCAGACTGGTTGTACGGGGGTTTTCACAAGAAGAAGGTATTGATTATGATGAAACCTTTGCCCCTGTAGCCAGACTGGAAGCAATCAGATTGTTTTTAGCTTATGCTGCTTTTCATAATCTCAAAGTTTTTCAAATGGATGTCAAAAGTGCATTCTTATATGGTAAAATAAAAGAAGAAGTTTATGTGTGCCAACCACCAGGTTTTGAAGATCATAAACATCCAGATTGGGTGTATAAGCTTGATAAGGCTCTTTATGGACTAAAACAAGCACCTAGGGCCTGGTATGAAACACTGTCTAACTTTCTTCTTCAAAATAATTTCACTAGAGGCTCCATTGATAAAACCTTGTTCATTAAGAAAGTAGGCATGCATAAGCTCCTTGTTCAAATTTATGTTGATGATATTATTTTTGCATCCTCTGATCCACAGTTGTGTGATGCCTTTACTAAGTTGATGCAACAAAAGTTTGAAATGAGTGCCATGGGAGAATTACAGTTCTTTCTGGGGTTGCAAATCAAACAAAAGGCTGATGGAACTTTCATTCATCAGTCAAAATATACAAAGGATTTATTGAAAAAGTTTGATTTACAAAACTGTAAGCCTTGCTCTACTCCCATGTGCAGCACCACACAACTAGATGTTGATCAGAAAGGTAAAGCAGTTGATGAAACTCTTTATAGATGTATGATTGTTTCCTTGATGTACCTTACAGCTTCTAGACCAAACATTATGTTTGCAACTTGTGTTTGTGCTAGATTTCAGGCTACACCTAAAGTATCCCATATGATTGCAGTCAAAAGGATCTTTAGATATTTGCAAGGAACTCAATCTCTATGACTTTGGTATTCCACTGAGCACTCTTGCAAATTAGTTGCTTTCTCTAATAGTGACTATGCAGGGTGTAGATTAACCAGAAAATCAACCTCTGGTAGAAGCTAATTTCTAGGTAACTGTTTGGTTTCTTGGCAGAGTAAGAAACAAACCTTTGTTGCTACATCCACTGCTGAAGCAGAGTACATTGCTGCTGCAAGTTGTACATCTCAGGTACTCTGGCTTCAGAATCAATTACTGGATTATGACATTAGAGAGACTAAGACTCCTTTACTGATGGACAGTGCTTCAGCTCTTTGTATTGTTAAGAATCCTGTCCAGCATTCTAGGACCAAACATATTGAGATCAGACATCATTTTATCAGGGATTGTTATGAAAAAGGTTTGATTGATCCAAAGTTTGTTCCTAGTGCTGATGAGCCTGCAGATATATTTACTAAGCCTTTGGACAGTGCAACTTTTCAAAATCTAGTGCTAAGGCTTGGTATGCTGCAGCTTGAATGATTTGACAACTACTGATGATCTTAGCTCACAAGTACTGATGAGCATCAGTATACAGCTGTCACAAATAAGTACTGAAGTTATTTTATCTTCAGCAGTTTTCATAACTACTGAAGAGTAAATTCCTTATAGTACTGAAGTCTATTATCTATTCCAAAGTACTGAAGTGGTTACAACTACTGACGTCTGCTCTAATAGATAAGTACTGATGACCAATGCAACATCTGAAAATCAGATAATCTGCTGAGTAAGTGTTAAGGTCAAATGAAACAACTGAGATATGTGAATTGACGACAACTACTGATGAGTAAGTTTATTCTTCAATTGTTTCAAACAACAGCTGTTTCATTTCAAAACAACTGAAGCCAAACCAAGTCTTCAATAGTTTTTCAACTACTGATGACAAACACCAAGTCTTCAGTTGTTTACAACATCTGAAAGTTAAAACCATGTCTTCAGTCGTTTTCTAACAACTGATGACTAAAACCAAAACTTTCAGTTGTTTTCTTTCAGCCATTTCATAACCTATAAATACCTAACCCTAACTTCAAACTTTTCATAAATCGATTTCTGAACGTTCATCTCCCATTAATGGCGACCATGCAAATCAAACCTCGACACAACTGTGTTGCTTACTTCACAAAATCAACCTTTTGGACAAAGTTTGATGATGCTATTGATCTGATGGCTAATTCCCAGTATCGAACTACTTTTCTTCTGAATCCAACCATCTATCCCGACTCTCTTCGTCAATTCTGGACAAATGTTACCATCCATACTGGTGAGAATGATGTCGCGATCACTCTCCAGTCATTTGTAAACCAGAAGAAGGTGGTAGTCACTCCTGCTATCATTCGCCAAACACTAGATCTGAATGATGCTACCTTTGTCACAAAATACCCGAAGGGCACCATTGATCTCTCATTCATAAACCATGGCTATGAGGGCAACCTAAGTGCTACAACCATTCTGAAGAATCACTTCCATGATGCTAAACGCCTAATCTTCCACATGATCAATGTTTGCCTTGCCCCCAAAACCTCTTCATGGGATCAAATGTCATCCAGGTGGCAGCAGGTATTGTATTCTGTTCTTGAACGCCAAAGCTTAAATTTTTCTAAAATTATATTTTTAGAATTAAAAGATCTAGCAATGAAACCTGTAGCTAATAGATGGCTATTATATCCAAGGTTTCTTATGGCCATAATCATGAATCAGTTATAATCTGATGGCCCTGTGGCCTTGGAGTCCCTGCTGTGGTAGTTTTGCCAGAGGTATACTCCAGGCACAACTCTGACCCACACCTCAAAGAGGCTGCCAAACTGCTAAAACCCAGGCAGAAGGTTCCCACATCCTCATCCTCCAGATCCAAAGTCCCCTCCAAACCTTATTCCAAACAATCCAAAAAGGCTACTTAGGGAGTTGAGTCCCCTGATGATGCCCCTGCAACACAAAGGCAGGTTGAAACTATGGGTAGTAATCCTCCTGTAGTTTCCAGGACTCTACCAGCTGAAACCACTCAGGTATCCTCTCAACAGGATCCTGATGCAACCAAAAATGGGGAAACCACATTACTGGAATCTCTCTCACTTGAGAGGATTGCCATTGAAGAGCACCATTCACCCCAGGTGCAATCCTTTTCACACCTATCTCCCACTGAAGCCACCCCTAAAAGCCCAACTGTGGTTATTGCACAAGTGCTGACTCAACTACATTCCTCTACCCATCCCCAGAAACCTATTACCACTGGGCAAACCTCACAATCAAGGGAGAGGATTATAATGTAGCTGATAACCCACAGCACAGGGATTACAGAGTTCAATCTCCCAGTGTAGAGGAGGAGATAAGAACATCTGGTGAGGCTCCTCTTCTCCTCGTTCAGCACATGATCAGGATGAAGATGATATCATTTCTAAGTCCTCACCAGAGGCAACTGCCAATGAAGGACATCATCCTCAGGCAGGAAGTCCCCAGTTCCGAGAAATAGGGGCACATGTGGATACTGATCTACACTCAGCACATGTTCATCCTGATTTCATCAGGAGGTCAGCTGATTCAGCACAGACTGATAATGACCTAGGCTTTTTCTTGGATGTTCTAGCCCACAATACTATTCTTGAGACTGAGGTATGCAGACTACAAGAACTGCTTGCCAAAATGTCACAAGAATCAAGTCCATCTGCCCACATTCACCCACAGATGGCAGTTTCTCCTGAAACTATCCCAAACACTGAGCCACTCTCAATAAATTTGCCACCAACCTCTGCTTCAGGTGCCATTTCTCAGGGACAGAACCCCTCTGAGCAAATGGTTGCTGCCTTTCAAACATCCTTACCTCTCATCACTTCCATAATGACAAACACTGTACATCAAGCCATTGATGAGAGGCTTTCCTCAAATCTTCAATCTTTAGTTGATGCTGCTGTTTCTAAGAGCCTTTCTGACATTCACACCCCTGAACCCAATGCAACAAAAAGGGGGAGTCTAATTCAGTAAAAGTAGACAAAAGAAAAAGAGCTAAAGAGGAAGCAAAAAAAGAGCAGAAAGAAAAGGAGATGATCACCTACAAAAGGATGAAAAGCTCTGAAAAGACTAAAGGTGAGAAAATATTAGAAGAATTGATCAAAGAAGTTGATGAGGAACATAGCAGATCTATGGATAAGATTATTGATCAACTCTTCAGACAAGGATTTGACACTGCCAAACTTGACTCTGAGATCAGAAGGTTAGAGATTCAAGAAATTGAACAAAGATGGGCAAGTTGGAGTGAGAAAGAAAAAGAAAGGCTGGAAACTATGGCAAGATTTATATCAAAACATCTAGGAAGGTCAATCATTGAAGTAAAGTCATGGTCCAGAGATAGTATTTTGGAGATAACCACCAGAATCTGTTCTTCTGAAGTATTTAAAAAAGGATTGATCATAGAAGCTCTTGATGAAGCCGGTGCTGGGAAAAGGAGTTATATGGAAAAATTATCCAAAGCTTCACTCACATCCAAGATGCTAGAGTAGCCTGCACAATCACCCAAACCGAAACAACCACCCTCACAACCCTCAAAACCAACTCCTTACACAATAAACCTACTCAACCCATTACAAATGATGTACCTAAGAGGAAGAGAAGGGTGTTGAGGATGGAAGAAGAAGAAGATGATGATGAGGATGATAGTCTGCCACTCTCTGCTGTTCTCAAAATAAAAATGCCTGAGCCTAGGAGTCAACCAATAACAATCACACCTGACTTTCAAAGGAAAATGGTAAAAGTCAAACTTGAAGAAGAAGAACAACACAAACAACATGATGAGCAACTGTTAAGGATGATTGATAAAGAGTTTCCCAAGCCTTCATCCATACAAGCTATGAAGAAACATGCTCAGAGGTTGTATGCTCTCAGATTTACATTCCAATATCAGAAAGAGAGAGTGAGAATTTGGCCTGACCCCAGAGTAAGTGACAGAATTCACAAAATGAAGATTCCAAGCAAATACAATGGCCAAGTAAAGAAGACTGTAGATGCTGTGATAATGCTGGCCATTGTAGTGTCACCCTGGGAAATTCTTGATGACTTCAAGAGAGCTTACAAGTCTAAAATGAATCCATAAACTTTACTAGAAAACAAAATGGTAAAGAAGGGGTTAATCTACAAGAAGCTTGAAGAAATCAAAAGAAATGAGCTCCAGTTATTGCTTGAAGGCACTCATCCTGATGAGTTTGCATACAGAGAGATAACAACTGTGGAGCTGAAAAATGAAAAGCATATTAAGTACTTATCTGAGTACTATGGGCCTGAGTTCTTCTTTGAAAGTGGAGTTGAAGAACTCACAATGGAAGAACAAGTTGTTTTCCTTGAGGCCTATGTCAGAGAGTCTTACAGACTTATCATTGGGAAGTAGGTTTCATGGATGGGGTAACAACTCTATGTCCAATTACCCAAGACAGAGTTCCCATTCATCCTTTGCCAATCAAACCTTCTGAAATCTCTTCCCTGGCCTGAGCTTATATTGAAGAATTCTGAGCTGATCCAGATTTTGTTTCTGCCAATAAGTGGGACCTCAATAATTTTAAAGGTTTTGGCTGCATTGGTTCAGGGGGAGTTTGTTGGACCAAAAGAACCAATGTGCCAGATCAGAAAAACCTTTAAGTCCCACAGACATCAAAACAACTGAAGTGATCTACAACAGCTGAAGACAAAGTCTGAAGACAGAGTCTGAAGACAGAGTCTGAAGACAAAGTCTGAAGACAAAGTCTGAAGACAGAGTCTGAAGACAAAGTTTGAAGACAAAGTCTGCAGACAAAGTCTGAAGACAACTGCTAAAGACAACTGCTGAAGACAAAGTCTGAAGACAACTGCTGAAGACAAAGTCGGAAGACAACTACTAAAGACAAAGTCTAAAGACAAAGACTGAAGATCAAGTTCTCAGAAGTTGTCACAACAGCTGAACTAGTTCTCTTCAGTAGTTGTGATGGTTTACATTTCAGTAGTTTGTAATAAGTAGTTTTATGTTATGTAAAACATCTGAAGTTCTTATACTTCAGATGTTATAATTTCAGTAGTTGTAATGTTTGTTTATACTTAGCTTTTAATGAAGGTGTCCTTAGTTGTTGTGGACAGCTTCAGTAGTTTTGTTTAATTTCAATTGTTTGTATAAATCAGTTAGACGTCACTATCAAGTGACGCCAGCTGATGTCACATTCCTTATAAAAGGAATGTTGACCTAATTTCCCCCTACGGGAAGTTTGTGCATGAATGAAAACATTCTTTTTGTAGAAAAATCTCTCTCTATAACTGTTACTGTTTAGTTGAATATTCATATTATTCTTGCTAGAATTTCATCTAATTCATGTGCTATTCCGCTGCAAATCCTAATCTAATTGATCAAACTAGATCTTGATCCCTTCAATGATGTTAAGTGTGTCCTGGGCTGCTCATGCGCCCAAACGGTAGCTCATACGCCCAGCCATAAACAACTGCTTAAGTGTTCCTAATACGGATGACTCTCTAAGTCTAACTCATCCATATTTGCTTATGCGGATGAGCAAAAGGAAATGCGGATGAAAGTTGTGCGACTGTTGGAAATGCGGATGAAAGTTGTGCAACTAGAGGAAAGGCGGATGAAAGTTGTGCGACTGGAGGAAATGCGGATGAGTAAAGGAAATGCGGATGAGTAAACGAAATGCGGGTGAGTAAAGTAAATGCGGATGAGTAAAGGAATGCGGATGAGTAAAGGAAATGCGGATGAGTAAAGGAGATGGGGATGAGTAAGGAGGTGCGGATGAGTAAAGGAAATGCGGATGAGTAAAGGAAATGCGGATGAGTAAAGAAATATGGATGAGTAAAGGAAATGCGGATGAGTAAAGGAATGCGGATGAGTAAAGGAAATGCGGATGAGTAAAGGAAATATGGATGAGTAAAGGAAATGCGGATGAGTAAAGGAAATGCGGATGATCAAAGGAAATGCGGAGGAACAAAGGAAATGCGGTTGAAAAATAAGAAATGTGGATAAAGACTTAGAATATTTTTAGGTTTCCGAGGGAAAAAGTGTTATATAGGCTTTGACTTGGGAGGTTCTCGGGGGCATAGTAGGTTGAATTTTTGAATTCTTGGTTGATATGATGGGCATGAATGATGATGTATGATTGGTGCTTATGCATGATGGTATGTATGTGGTATGTTATGTCTGTGTGATGTGCCTTGTATGGTGATGTTGTATGTTTATGTTGTGTTCCTTGTTATGTATGATTATTTTCCTGTGGCTTTACATTGAATGTTAATGAATGAAACGAAAAGTATTATGTAACGTAAAGTGGAAGATAATGAAAAGAGGAATGTAATGAATGAATGCATCCATTAATGAATGAATGAAACTAAGAAAGGCTTGCAAGCAAACGTAAGGAGGTTCACACCCAATGAAAGGTGTTAGCTCAACCGTGTGTGGGCTAGCTACCCCGGAAGGATGCACACTGGGGCTTGATCCGCATGATTAAGCAAATGTATGGAGGTTCACACCCAATGAAGGGTGTTAGCTCGACTGTGTGTTGGTTAATTACCCCGGAAGGATCCTTGTGATGGACCATATGTATCGGACCCTTGTCGCTTACCTCAGGTACTGGAGTCAGCTTTGTGCACAATGTTCGGGGTCTATAAAAGACCTCAGGCCCAGTACCCGCTTTATGCATGACGGTGGGGTGAAGCACAAGGCAGTGGTCCGAAAGAAAGTAAAGATTTAATGACGAATGTACGGAATGAATGAACTAATGATGAAATAATAATGTTATTATCTATCTATACATACGATGTGTGATCATGTACCAAAGTAAAGTATGTTTTATTTTAAAACTAGAACTCACTCAGCAACGCTGACATTTTATGCCTTTTCCAATTGGCAGGTAAAGTCGCTGAGAATGGCACGGGGCGGCTACTTGCCTCTTTTGGATGGCATTCTTTTGTTTAACGTTTTTGCATTGTAATGCGAACAAATGAAATTGTGTAATGAATGTTGTATTAACTTGAAAAAGCATTTTTAATGAAAATGTTATTTTTAATGTTTCTGCTGCAACGTTTATATCAAGTTAATGTAATTATATGTTTTATGTGCGATCATTTGTCAGTTGTAGGTGTCCCGAGAACGGGGCCTTACAGTTCAGCAAGGTACATGAGCAGCCGAATGGATGAAAGAAATCAATCAATGGCTTCCTTTTATGAAACAGTTCAGAAGGAGTATTCATTTTATCCTTCACAATCAAAACACGATTAAGGACATAAGATGCACAATTCACCGCTTTAACGCCACAAAATAGTTGGCAAAGAAGATTTGATCAACATAGTACGAGCGGCTTCTATAAGAGTGCAATTCTTTTTTTCATCAACACAGTTTTGTTGAGGTGTTCTGGCGGCACTGAATTGTCTTAAAATTCCTTTGTTTGGACGAAAGAGTTAAAGATGTGATTTCTGAACTCGGTACTATTGTCACTTCGAATAGCCATTACCTTCCTCTTGCTTATCATTTCGATTGAAAGAATTAACTTTTGCAACTCTTCAGTAGGTTCTCCTTTATAAGCTAGAAATCTCACCCCATGAATACCTAGAAAAGTCATTTGTAACAACAAGGCAAATATATTTCTTAGCAATAGATTTTACACTGATCGGGCCAAACAAATTAGTATGCAACAACTCGAGTGGATTTGAAATGCTATTTTTAAGTTTTGGTTTATGAGGTTTCTTATGTTGCTATCCTTTGACATAGGCCATGCATTTCTCAACAACAGAAAAAATCTTTTAAAGGTAATTCCCTAACAAGATTGTTTTTAACCATTTGTTAAAATTTTGAAATTAACATGGCCTAATTTGTGATGCCAAAAGAATGATTCAGAAGATGAAGTTTTAGATAAAAGGAAAGTGACAGTGGAGGATGATTCTTTGGATGTCATATCAAGAAGATAGGTATCATTCTTTCTCGGAGCTCGCATGTCACACCCCGACCGACAGCGGAATCATCGAGGCAGACGAATGTGAAACGATTGTTCATAGCACATGGAAATAAATAAGTTAAATATTATTACAAGACAACTAAATCATTATAATACAAACAACATATAAACAACAACATAAGATTTTCAATTAAACTAAGTCCAAGTCCTATATGAGCATGAAGAGATCCTCAAGTATCAAACCTGAAACATGTTAAAAATAAAGGTTCAACTTTGAAAGTTAGTGAGTTTCCATGGGTTAAACACACATACACACACACACACACACATATATATATATATATAAAGGATATGTAGCAATTTATGTCAATGGTTATGAATTATGCAAGTTTATAGAATACATATAGCTACAATCAAATCTCAACAGATTACAAGTTCTCAAATTACAAGATTAAATGATTGGCTAAGTACACTTAGATTAACCAAGTAGGCTTTTCATGCCCATAGATCTTTGACATCGCTAGACTAGCAATAGTTAATGATTGCCAACATATAATTTATCTAATATAACACTCACAATAATATCAATAATCATGACAAAAGTAAAGATGAATTGCATATGTATTTACAAGTATCAAGACGTTTACAAGTGTAAGTTTATAAAGTAACATGTTTCACCCTAAAATGTGTGAAATAAAGTAAAAAAGGGGCATGGAGAACTCACATGGGAAACTCACAAGTATAGTGATGGTTGTAGAGTACATAAGAAATCTTAGATGTCAAGAGTCAAAGGTGATCTCCTAAATGATAAAAAACAATAACTTGAGGTCAGAATTCATTACAAGAAGTTAGGACGTTTAGAGAATGCTAAAAAGCGAAAGGTAGATTGAAAATGATTATTACACCAATTTTAGATTCTGGGCAGATTTGTTTGGTACGTGTTTGAACAGGTTTTAAAAATAGAAAACGGTTTCATAAAATTATAAAAAATTTAGATTTTACTAGCTCAGTGTCTTCCAGACAACTTTCGTTTAGAAACATTTTTATGAAAAGACCCGCAAATAAGTCAAAATAGCAGCACAAGACAGAAGGTGCTGAAATGCGCACTTAGCTTGTGATGGCTATTGTTGAGTCGTCCAATTGAGTTTGAAGACATATAAACTATTGTTAAAAATTTAATGCAATAATATTTATATTGGACTATGAGTTTGCTCAAGTTTAGTTTGTTATGATCAAGTTATGGTCGGTTGAAGTCAGATTATATGCCAAAATTATAGTAAGGCACTTGTGTGCACTTTTAAAATCGTTAAAACATGAAACGGGTTAGAACAAATTTATTATGTTGATATATGATATATTAGACTTCATTTAAGTGATATAAAAATATTCCAAGACTTCAACATAGCCATCACTTATGGAACTAATATTGTGGAATAACCGAATGCGGCGGCATAGCCGTCCATATGCAAACGGGATTCTTTGTTTATGTTAGCTTGATTTAGGAATGTTAGTGATTGTTATAAAGTTAGTGAATGTTAGAAAGTTAATGATCAGATGATAATCATTAAAATTAAAAGAGATTTAGTAAAAGAAAGATAAAAGTAAGAACATAAAGTTATGAGATTAATTGGATGTTAGGGTGATTAAACAATATATAAATGCATAATATAAAAGCAATATAAGGTTACTTTAGTATTTGAAACTTCTTTAAATTACTTTTAAAAGAAAATTTTTGAAAATGATTATAACCAAAGGATGATTAAAGGTTTACGTGAGAGATTTTAGAGAATGAGCAAATTAAAGTGAGTCCTAAGTCTTGCTTTTATAGTTGAGGTTAGGAGGAGGTTATGAATGGTATTAGTGGTGAGCTATAAGTCTTTTAAAAAGGGGTTATGATTTTGAAATAAATATAAGATTAAATAAAATAAATAGATAAAATAATAATTACAATTTAAAGTTTTAGTTTATTAAAATCTTAATTTTAATTTAATCAACTTATTTTCTTATAAAATCTTTATAACTCTTATACAACATGTAACTTTATAATTTGATTAATTATTTTTAATAATTAAAATTCATAATTATTAAAAAAAATTTATAAGTTTATTAAAATTCATTTAATAACTTTATAAGTTTTAATAATTCTTTTCCATTTAGTTATTTATTGTAAAATAATAAATAAAGATATATACTTTTATGAAGAAGATTTATTGTATAATAAATAAATTATTATTCTTTTTTTAATGATAGAATGAATAAAACAATTTTCAATATTACTTAAATTGCACATTTAACGTGTTTGATTCAATGAAATAAGTAACAAAAATTTTAAATATTTTCTATCGCGTGAAAGTTCAAAGTGAGTTCGGGTTTGGTTTCATAATTTTGAAATTAAACGGATGTTACATCGCATGAGTATCATCTCGTCAGGCATATAAAACCCAGATTTCATAAATAAACATTCATTTGAGATGAATAAAACCAGAATGTCTTTGTCACATATCTGCGAGACGCTCAAGAGATTAAATGCAAGCTCTAGAACAAAGTTGACTTTCTCCAAACTGAGAGAGCCATTTGATACCTCACCTGACCAATAATCTTACCACCTTTCTTGTCACCAACAAATGCTACACACCCTCCATTGATGATGCAATATTTGTCAATAAATCTTTCAACCCGATCATATGTCTAGAGCATCCACTATCAACATGCTAAAAACTATTTACAACTTTACTAGATAACTCCTATAAAAATAGAGTAATCAATTTAATTGATTGAAACAGGAACCCAAACAGCTTCAGGTTTAGGAACAAAAGATTTTTTTACAAAAGAAACTATTAACAATCTGATTTAATCTACTGCCAAAAAAATCTTATGAACATGTCTGTGATGAAGCTCTAGATAATTTTTAACTACATTACAATCTTTAGAACATCTAAAGAAATGGGTTTTTAATCTAGGTCTATTATGCGACAAGTTAGGAATTTTATCTATTTACATTTCCTCATCACACTCAGTTAAGCTAGAATCATTCTCACTATATGTCTCATACATTTCTCTGGTTCTGATTTTGACTTTTAATGAATGATTATTTACAGATGTTGATGCATCATCATTTGACGTACATGTAATACTTGTACCACTTGTGCTTGCACTATAAGATGATGTTACCCTTTCATTAGATTGTGAAATGTTAATTGGGGTAAATGATGGAATGGGATGAGAAAATAATTTTTCAAAGCAGTTACTTTTTGTTTTATATTTACACTCAATAACAGAATCATTCACAACTTCATTCACACAAGCATTAGAAGCATCATCATTACATCTGAAATCATTTAATAAAAAAGTGGAAGAACCACTAGAACACACTAAGTCAATGTCTGAGAAAAACTTTTGGGAAATAAAAACATTACTTAAACTAGAACTATGATCTAAAACAGAACGTTGTGGCTAAGGTGTACTACAATATTGCATCCAAGCCACTCGTCGGTCCATAACCGTAGTCCTCACGCACATCCTTAGGTTTCACACCTTCTAAACCTACAAATAGACTGTTAGTATTTGTTTGAATGAAATCATTTGAAGGGTGAGGGACTGATATTGGTGAATAATAGTAAGTACTAGGAGGAGGATAACTGAAGTATTTTCATAACCCAAACCTATTTTGATCATATCCCCCTTTGTGATTTACACAAATCGTCATGTTTCATTCCTGAATTTGTCCATTTATCAAGTTTTGACTGAAGTTTACTTGTTTCGAATTCAGCAAGAACGATTCTTTTAGTCAAAGTATTTAATTTAACATTTCGTTCTAAAACTATTCTTTTTAAATGATCATTTTCTGTTAGGATCGTGTACGTATGGAGTACTAACTGATTATGCGCGTATACCAACTCAAATAGTGTGGAATATTATTTGATTGGCGATCCAATTAGGGAGAACACAATTCATATCAATCCAACGATTAATGAAACGTTATGAATGATTTGAACTTGATCAACTGTGATCCATGAACTTGGAATAGGTTTTCTTGTGTCTCTGGACGGCTAGGGTACGATTATGCACGTAGGTACTCGAATTGTTACGTTTTTTCCACGAATTAGGTGGTATTTATAGGTTAGGGTTTTCCATTCGTACGACTGAACCATTAGCATGGTTTAGTCGTGCGACTGAAGCATACGGTTGACCCATCCGCACGACTGAAGATCCAGTCGTGCGACTGAGTCAATCTTATGTCTCAATCGTGCGACTGATCTAGTCTCCTCGTTCCGTCCTGCGACTGGTCCATTCGCATGAGAACTTCACATGATCAAGTTTGAACATGTTTCTCAATCATTATTGACTAAGAATTATGTAAACAACCACAAACCTATATAGTTAGTTCAATATGCGTTATCACACAATAAACAATGAAATATTAAACATTATATACATCAACCACACATTGTATTTTATTCATACCCATTCAATTACATATATGTAAGACATGAAAGACATTTTACATTAAGCTCCTAAACTAGGTACGCATGTATCTACAAACTCCCCCTTGGACCTAGTTTACATCATTGTCTAACATTCTTCATTAGCTCTTCAAATTTCTTGTACTTTTCCTCTCTTGTAGCTCCAGCATGTATCTCAAATGCAAAACAGAGCCTTATCACATTCTGAAACTAGAGGGCTTGTACAATGTCTTGCGAATCATAGAATAGTGGCCACTTGTATAGAGTATAAACATCATCAGCAGACAAGTTAGTCAGCCACATAGGGTCAAATACCCGAATAGTATCCATTTGGCTCTCCTTTTGTAAGACTATGACTACTTCACCTCTTCTCCAATCGTAGTACCACCACTTGAAGTATGGAGTGAAGTCCTGGAGCATTTCCCTTAGAGGGATTCTTGACATTGTGCATGGAGGACTCCACTTCAACACTACCTAAGGCTTTCCAGTAATTGGATCAACATCATACCATCTAATGTACCTTTTCGGTTGTTGAGGTCTGAAGTTTACCCACCTGGTGTGGTACTCTTTCCTCAATGCAGCCTCAAACCAGCCTGATAGTTTCTTTGGATTAGCATATAGCAGCTTTAGGCGTGCCAGCTGGTGGAGCACAAAACCAGGGAGAGTCTTTAGATCGTGTGGGAATCTAAAGTAATATATTCCCTTTTCTCTCTTCACTGCATACACATTCAGATCCTCAAAATAAGCCCATGCAATGATCTTGCCTGACACCTAAAGTGTTCTTGACTTTGTACAGCTTGGTGTAGACATTGGGCTTTTGTGCAGTGCACATGGCTTGGATCTCAGCAAAACAGGCCGCCCATTCAGCCTTTTTGATGTCAACATAGGCGTCTGAGGCTTGGGCTTGACCCTCATTCTTCTCGGACTCTTTCTCCATTTGATCCAGCTTGTCAAACGTATCATTGACGAGAGTATCACCCAGATTGGGGACTACATTTCCCTCTCTGTCAGCATACTCTGGATAATGGTTAGCAGTGACATGCTCGATCTCGATTTCATCTATGTCATTCATCTCATCGTCACTTGTAACTTCAAAAGTAGGAGCGTCCTTGACAATCTTGTCCTGGTTGAGCCGAAACCTCTCAGCAAGCTGTTCATCAGTAAGTTCATGAATGATTTCTCCTTCTTCCAGAGTATAGCTTACAGACCTTCTGACTATCCCTTGCAAATCAAGAATCATTGTAAGTTGAGACTTGATTGCTGAAGGGGAGTAACATCGTACTCATCTTGCTAAGATGATTGATCTGCTTGATTTAAACATGTAACACATCAATTGTTAGTAATTAATCAAGACAATCAAACACTTGATAAAGATATATAAACATTAATTACATAATATTAATACAAGATTCAAGTACAAAAGTTTTCAAATACATAAATATCTAATCAATACTTTTGCCCTAATTAGTAGGCGCGTCAGTAGGTAGGGCAGAAGATGAAGCTCCTTTGTCTTGATTTCTCTTTGTACGTCTCTATTGACCTGAGCTGAGGCAGATGCAGCTGCATCTCCTTCTTCATCATCATCATCATCATTCTGCCTTTCCCTTGTCCCTTCTTCCTCACTGACCTCATCATCATCACTATCATCATCCTGTTCATCATCATCATCATCATCATCATCATCTCCTTCTCTGATCTTGAGAGGCTCATCTTTGGTTCCCTTCAACTTGAGCATGATGGTCTTGTTAGAGGCCTCCAACTCCTCTATTCTCTTTGCTAATTGGACGTGATGCTCCTGGAGTTGGGTGATTTGCTAAGCTTTTGTGAGATCTGTTGTGTTTGGATAGCGTTCAGCTCCACAAGCTGACGTAGTTGGGCAGCCTTCTCTTCATCAGCAACTAACAGCTTTAGCACCATGCGGTTAAGTGTTGACAGCTGTTCCTCTATCCTAATAGGGGGTAGAGATGGTCTTGTGGTGAATGGCGGGTGGGATGATGGTCTGGCTTGGTGCCTGGTGGTGGTAGTGGTGGTTGTGTTGAAGATGGGTGGTGGTATATGAGTGGGTGGTGAAGGGTAGGCTATAGTGGTGGTGGGGGAGTGTGGTAGTGATAGGTGGTGTGGTAGTGGTGGTGGTGGTAGTTGTGGTAGATGTGGATGTGGTGGTGGTAGCTATAATGGTGGTGGTTATGGCAGTAGTGGTGATGGATGTGGCAGTAGTGGTGGTGGCTGTGGCAGTAGTGGTTCTGGCTGTGGCAGTAGTGGTGGTCAATGTAAATCTTAGCCTCTTCCCCTTTTTGCCATAGGGGTGAGCCATTCTCTTCCTCCTCGATCGCTTAGACACTGTGGCTTCCCCTGGGCTGATGGGTTGGTCTGGGGTGTGAGATGGATTAGTAGTAGCCTCCCAGACTCACCCTAGCGTCCACCTACCGCCCTAATCCCTCGTTCAGTGGCAACCACCCTGCTACCCACCATCCGAACTAACGGTTCCTCGTCATCCTCTTCCTTCTCATCGGGACAGAAGTCCTGATGGAATCCTGCCATATCCGCTCCTCCGTGAGTGGATGGTGGATGTATAACATCTGTGGTAGTGGCCCTAGATTGGGTGGGGCCAGTATCTCCACCATCACCACTGTCATCATCATTAGAGTCATCGGATAGTAGAGCAATCTGGTCAACGTCCGAGTCAGTATCATCATGGCGCCACTTCCTCCTTGCCGGCGCCACGTAATCATCTCAGGCCAGATGCCCAAATAACCTCCTTACAGGGGGCTTCACCTGCTTGCCCCTGTAAACCTTCATCATCCCAAGGGTGGTGTCATCCATGACCTCGAAAGAGACTACATCATGACTCTCCTTAGGCAGCGAAGAAGGTTCTCATCAATGATCTTCTGTAGAAATTGAGGGTACATGCAGAAGCCTTCCTTACCTTGGCCTCTAAGTTCTCGATCATGTAGTAAAATATCATATTAGAGAAGCTGAATGGGTGGTTTGGTACCAGTGCCACGTAGGCATTCTGGATTTGGTCAGAGAGGTCATCGAATCCACCCTCCTTGATGCAATGCACTTGAGAATAACGTGTGATAAGTACTTAAGCTGGGGACACAGGCTGCTTTTGTTCAGCACCCCTACATTGATGTCCCCAGAGTACTTCATCCTGAGAAATCATCCCCGAATAGTCAAGGGATGTAACCTGGTTGGGTGAGCAGCATTATCACCCAGGTCCAGAACTCGTTAGAGGTCTTCTACTGTTACCTGTATCTCTTGCCCAAAAATGGTGTTGCGTATACAATAGGGCTCAATGGATCTGTCGACTGGTGGACCTTCCTAGAAGGCCTGATGTATAGACCG
The DNA here is from genome assembly GCA_025506515.1 of Flaveria trinervia. Classification (NCBI taxonomy): domain Eukaryota; kingdom Viridiplantae; phylum Streptophyta; class Magnoliopsida; order Asterales; family Asteraceae; genus Flaveria; species Flaveria trinervia. The sequence continues at coordinate 51,878,800 of CM046449.1, read as the reverse complement.
GTAGGGTGTGCTTGGTGCAGATATAGCTCTGTAGATCCTTGATCTCCTCAGAAATGCAATGATGTCAGCAAAATCTACAGCATTCATGGTGGTGGCATCCAGATGAACACAAATGTTGTGCTTGGTGTTAATGATCCACTTCTCTGCCATGTTTCTATAACACAAGACACATAAACATTATATTTGTCCATAACAGAAACTGTTGAACCTTAAACTGTCTTTAAATCAGTCTGGTTAAATCATGCAATTGAACCATACGACTGAGTTCAGTTGAGTGACTGAGTATGCGACTAACTTCAATCGGGCGACTAAGCCTGCGTCTGAGTTCAATCGGGCGACTGAGCATTTGACTGAGTTCAATGGAGCGATTGTGCTCATACGCCTAGTTCATTTGGCCGATTGTGTCATTCGCCCAATCCAATCGGGCGATTGTGTAACACCAGGTTATTTATTATTTTAAAGCCGACGAAGGAAGAAAAAAATAAAGTCCAAAGTCGAGGGACCAAACTCGCCAACGAAAGAAAGTCGGGTGAGTGGGAGTATATAAGGGAGAGGGCAGCCCTTACCCTCTCCCCACACACTCACAAATCAGCCAAAGAAAAGAGGAGAAGAGAGAAAGGAAGAAAAGAGGAAAAGTGTTGGTTCGGGTTGGTTCGAGTACCCAAAATCATCGTGTAGCAAGCCAAATTGAAGCCCTTGTTTTTGTGCTCATTTGTGTGAGTTCTAGGACCCCTCTTTTACTTCTTTTCAAACGATTTTGGGGCTGGAAAATGTCTAAAATCGGGTTTTGAGTGTGTGAATGTTTGACCCGTTTGTGTATGTGTATGTGTGTGTATGATGTGTTCGAGTCTTGATTGTGAGCTTGTGTGTGCTTGAATGGTGTTATGGTATGCATCCTAGGGTTAGGATGGGATTTGGGCTAAAAATGGGTTTAGATGGGTTTAGAGGCCGAAAACCCTCGACTGCGGTCGGGATGAACTGCATTCTGCATCAGTTAGGGCTAGGCGATCGACTGGAGGCCGAATGGAGGCCATAACGCAATAGGGTGCGATTGGGGTCCATTCGCAATTGGGGACCATTCGCCGATTGAAGTCCTTCGCATGATTGAAAGGCCAGGCATGGAGGACATGCGACTGAAGGTCCAGTCGCATAAGTGCTCATCCGCATTTTAATCCCATTGGATGAGGTTCATCCGCATTGTCCCTCTCACGATGGGTGTTCATCACAAGGGGTATCATCCGCATAGTTATTCGCATAGGATCAGTCGCATGAGGCCATGCGACTGAGGGGTGTCATACGCTTGAATAGGGCTGTGCACCTGTTGGACCAAAAGAACCAATGAGCCAAGATCAGAAAACCTCTAAGTCCCACATGGTATCACAACAACTGCTGAAAGCCTCATCAGCAGTTTGACAAGTGCTGAAGACTTCAACAGCTGAAGATCAAGTGCTGAAGACTGCAACAGCTGAAGAACTAAAGTGCTGAAGTACAACAGCTGAAGAACACAAGTACTGAAGCTGAAAGACCAAAGTACTGAAGTACAACAGCTGAAGAGTTTACAAGTGCTGAAGATCAACAACTGATGTACAAAGTCAGAAGACAAAGACTGAAGACATCAGCTGATGATATCTACTGAAGTCATCAGCTGATGAAACATCTGAAGGTCAAAGTCTGAAGATCAAGTACTGAAGCCTCAGTAGTTTGTCACAACTGCTGAAGAGTACTTCTTCAGTAGTTGTGATATCAGTAGTTTTATATTTCTAGTTTCAGTAGTTTTATGTTTCAGTAGTTTTGTAAAACGACTGAAGAGCTTGTTCTTCAGTCGTTGTAGTTTCAGTAGGTTATATTCTGTACTTAACACTCTGATATCTCAGTAGTTGTGAACATTTCAGTAGTTTGTTAAGAGTTAGTTATTTTTGTATTAGATCTGCCAGTTGTCACTTTCCGTGATAACAGCAGTGATTGCACTCTATATAAGGAGTGACAACCTATTGTAATAAAAAAATGAATGACGGAATGAGTGAATGATTTGATTAGAAACATTCCATATCTATAAACATTCCTTGAATCAGAAATATATTCTCTCGCTATAACCGTATGTGCTCTTAATGCATACAAGCATCGACTTCTTGCTACAATTTGTCTAATTCCTATTCTATTCCGCTGCTTTAACTCTAATACATCAAACTTGTGATCGCTGATCCTGTCAAATGGTATCAGAGCAGGTTAATCATTGATCGATCTAATAATTGATCATTGAAACTGCTATTCAAGATCTAAGTTTGATTGAATTAGCTTTTGTTTTTGCAAGAAACGGTTATAGAGATTGAATTTTCTGTATTTCTGGTCATTCATCCTGAGATCTTTTCTTGGTTTTCATTGAGTTTGTTGTGGTCTGTGTAAAACTTTTAAAAGCTTGAACTAAATTGTTTTTGAACTGAAAATGACTACTCCCTCCAATGATCCTCACAATACTGGTTCCTCAACCAAGCCACCAATGCTGGTTAGGAATGAGTATAACATATGGCAAAGACGAATGCTCCATCACCTGTCTGTTAACAGCGCAGGTGTTGGACATCAGTGGTACATGGTCCACACAAGCCTATGGTGAATAACCGGAAACCAATCAAATGGTTCCGAAGAGGAGGGAGCAATACTCAGATGAGGATAAGAAGTTGCTTGAAATTGATGCAAAAGCCATGGAATTCTGGCCATGGCACTGCCAATGAAATCTATTCTGGGCTAATGCATCATGAAACTGCCCATGACCTCTGGAATGCCTTGAAAGAACAATTTGGAGGAACAGATGAGGTCTTGGCAAATAATAGAGAAATTCTTGCCCAACAATATGAGACATTCTCTCATAGAAAGGGTGAGACACTGACTCAACAATATGAGCGGTTCTCTTGTTTGATCTCTGAACTAAAAATGGTCAAACTTGAGTACACAAATATTCAGATGAATAACAGATTTCTCAGATCACTGCCTGAGAGATGGGACACATATACTATTGTCCTACGCTCCAGTGCAAGTTTGGACAAACTATCTCTCACCCAACTCCATGGGAAACTGCTCACTTTTGAGAGAGAGATAGAACAGAAGAGAAAGCTGTCTTCATGGAAAGCTCACTGAAGACTTTGTACCAGGCAACACTGCCTTGGTGGGTCATGAGTCAGAATATGCTTCATCTGAATGCCAGTATGATGAGCATATAATTTCTCTTCAAGCACTTCTGATTCTGCATTTGTGAGTGTTGATGGTCAGTTTACTGGGTGTAATAATGACAATATGCTTCATTATGGATGATCTCAAGGGGATTGCTGATGATGACTTAGAAGAGATGGATATTTTGAGCCAAATGGCCTGATAAATATCAGATCTCAGAAGTTCTATAAAAGAACTGGAAGAAAATTCCCAGGACTCTCTGGCAAAACCAAAGTTGGTTTTGACAAGAGCAAGTTGAGGTGTCACAAATGCCAAAGGCTTGGACACTTTGCAAGAGAGTGTAGATCAACTGGATCTAACTCCACTGCACCCTTTGTGACTTTTCCTGGCAATAGTCAACAACACAGAGGGCAACATCCTGTCACTTCTAGTCATCATCCTCAACAACAATCTCCGGCATATTTTGTTCCTCAGGGTCAAATGCCATATCCGTACCCTTGTTATTACATGCCACAGTCAAATCAAGTTCAAGTTCCTATGGCACCACAACCTCATGCACTACCAGAACCTCAGCCATCCCAATCTCATCAACAACTCAACCTCAACAACACGCTTCTTCACCCCAGGAGTTGTTGACTGGAGCAGTTTACCAGATGACATGTCTGGTCATGACCAACTGTTCTCAGGTGCTGGTCAACATGGTGGTGACAGTCCTTTTGGGAATCTAGCTCTTATGGTTGGAGTCTGCTGATACTTCATTTTCTAATGCCTCTACACCTCAGGTATCACAGGTATCCTCTGAGGCAAAAGCCAAATTATGTTCTGAACCATGCATAGCAGCATTTGCTTCCATTAGAGAAGCAAATGTAGCTCTAATTAATAAGAACATTGAGCTAGAACAAATAATTTCCAAAAACAAAGCTGAGTTTGAGTCTGTGCTTAAAGATAAAAATGATGAGATTTATAAACTGAATTGCCAAATAATTGATGATAAGGCTAGAGAAGAGGTACTTCTAGAGAAGTACAAAGATCTCAAAGAAACCCTTGCAGTTACCCAGGTAGAGTGTGATAGATGGGTACAATCATGCAAAGGTTTTGAAATGCTTCTTAGTAAGCAATCTGCTTCAAATGTGAAGTTTGGAATTGGTTACAATCACACTGCTCCACCTACAGATTTTACCCCAAGAGCAGAGGTAGAATCTGATGGTGAGAGTGATAACCAATCCATCACATCATGTGATCTACCTTCTGATACAGCACAATCAGAAGTAGCAGTCAGCATCAACTCTTTGAACCTATCAGCTGATGTTGATGGTTCAAATGCTGACACTCACATGATCAATGAGTTGATCAACTCAGGAGTTAATTCTGAAGGTCCTGAAAGGACTAGAGAGCAGGATTTAACACCTGAAGTTCAAACTTCAACTGCTGTCAGTACTGAAGAGAAGAAAAAACTGCAGTAGAAAGAGTTTGAAGACTACTAAAGAGGCAGTCAAGAAAGCAAACAATGCTTCCAAAGCATTGAAGAACAAGTCTTCAGTTGCTTCACCCTCTTTAGTTGATGATCAACCTAAGATGAAGAAGAAACCATGTGAAGTATGTGGTTTGTTCAATCATCTTACAGATGATTGTTGGTACAAAAGAGGTTCCAAACTCAAACAAAAAGAAGAAATTAATGAGAAAATGGTAAAAATGAAAACTGAGTTTGAGACCACATTTGTATCAGCAACATCAAATCCTGTAACCCTTAAGTCCTCAAAGAAATCAAAAAGGAAGGGGTAAACAGGTGACAGCTGAGAATGCTCAGAAGAAGAAGGGCAACATAGGAACTTATCAAACTCCACTGGCAATGTGTCTGATGAGCTGAAAGCTTTATCACAAAATCAGACACAGCTGGTTATGATGGTTCAACATCTGTTGGGTAGAGTTAACCAACTAGATGCTCCTATGTTGAAACCACAGAAAAGGAGGTCCAAGCCAAAGGACTCCTCTTCTACACCATCTTCTTCCTCTCAGGCTGTTGTTTCAATAAACCTGTTAGTTTACCATCTATTGATGAGACCAGGCCCAAAACCAAAAAGGTTTGGGTCTCTAAAACTAACTGATTGTTTATTATTGCAGGGTTCTTCAACATGCCAAAGTAGCATCTGGTATGTAGACAGTGGGGGATCTATGCACATGACTGGGAACAGCTCTCTTCTTCATGACTACTCTCAAGGAAAGAAGGGATTTGTTTCTTTTGGCAATGATGCTAGGGGTTACATCATTGGTAAGGGCTTTGTCTCCAATGGAGAAATCAAATTTGATGATGTTAATCATGTGGAAAATCTCAAGTACAATCTCTTGAGTGTCAGTCAAATGTGTGATAAAGGCCATGTTGCTCTTTTCACCAGTCAAAACTGTAGGATTCTGTCATCCAAAGTTTTGCACTTGATTGACAAGGTGTTGGATGATCACACTCTCTGAGAGCCAACAGGACAGGAAGAGTGTATGCCTTAGATCTTTCCAAGAAAATAGATCTCAAAGGCAATCCTTGCCTATTTTCCAAAGCCTCTTCTCAAGAATCTAAACTGTGGCACAGAAGGCTTGGTCATGTTAATCTCAAAAACATGAATCAGCTTACCCACAATAGTTTAGTCAGAGGCTTACCAATAAAGGAGTTCCACTGTGATGAAACCTGCACTGCTTGTTTAAAAGGAAAACAGCACAAAGTCTCATTCCCTCCTATTGAAGTGCCTAAGTCCACTGCCTGCTTGCAATTACTGCATATGGATCTATTTGGTCCTGTGAGAGTAATGAGCATGGCAAAGAAGAAATACTGTCTGGTAATTGTGGATGATTACTCCAGATTTGTATGGACTTTCTTTCTACATTCAAAGGATGAGGCTGCTCAGAAGATTATTCACTTTGTGTTGTATATTGAGAAGCAGTATTCCCTTCCAGTCAAGTGTATTAGGAGTGACAATGGAACTGAGTTCAGAAATCATACACTTGATGACTTCTATCTTTCAAAGGGGATCAAAAGGCAGTTTAGCATCCCAAGGACTCCAGAACAAAATGGAGTAGTGGAGAGAAAGAACAGGACCTCATTGAAGCTGCAAGGTCCATGCTGGCTGACTCAGGTTTGCCACTGACCTTTTGGGCTGAAGCTGTCAACACAGCTTGCTATGTGCAAAATAGAGTTTTAGTAAATCAGAGGTTGATGAAGACTCCATATGAAGTTCTCATCATTTGGCTCCTCTGATTTCATTTTTCAAAGCATTTGGGTGTCCCTGTTTTATTCTCAACACAAAGGATCAACTCCATAAATTTGATCCTAAGGTGGATGCAGGGTATTTTGTTGGTTATTCATCTACTTGCAAGGCATACAGAGTCTTCAACTGCAGAACAAAGATGGTTGAAGAAACTCTACATGTTAAGTTCAATGAATCTCCAAAGGACAAGATTCCACAAAGCCCTGTGGAGTTATTTGATTTGGACATACTGCAATATGTTCCTTATCAAACTCCTGCTGTTGCTCCTGTCAACAGTTCACCACCTGGTGGTACTGCTGATGATGATGATGATTGCAGTACTCACCTCTTCAGGTTTAGTGATCAGCTGCCTGATTCAGCTAGACCTGATGTTCCTGTAGCTCCAGTAGCACCATCCACAACAAATGCTGATGAGATCTCTTCGAATTCAACTTCCTTTGAATTACCATCCACTGATTGGTTTCAAGGAAATGATTCACCATCACCATCTGTTACTGCTGAGCCTGCTACAAACACTTGCACAGATCTCATTGTGTATCAAGATCTGAAGAATCACCCTATGTCTCAAATCATTGGTGATATCACTGCTGGAGTATCAACAAGAAGTCAATTGTCAAATTTCTGCTTCTATGCTCTCTTCATCAGTCAGCAAGAGCCAAAGAATTATCACATTGCTTTAAAGGACAATGGATGGGTTGATGCCATGCAGCTTGAGCTTCTTCAGTTCAAGAAACAGCAAGTGTGGGAACTGGTTCCTCTACCTCCAGGTAAGTGTGCAATAGGCACTAAATGGGTGTTTAGGAACAAAACTGATGAAAATGGGCTTATTGTTAAGAACAAGGCCAGACTGGTTGTTCAGGGGTTTGCACAAGAAGAAGGTATTGATTATGATGAAACCTTTGCCCCTGTAGCCAGACTGGAAGCAATTCGATTGTTTTTAGCTTATGCTGCTTATCAAAACCTTAAAGTTTTTCAAATGGATGTCAAAAGTGCATTTTTGTATGGAAAAATTAAAGAAGAGGTTTATGTATGTCAACCTCCAGGCTTTGAGGACAATAAACATCCTAATTGGGTGTATAAGCTTGATAAGGCTCTTTATGGGTTAAAACAAGCTCCTAGAGCCTGGTATGAGACATTATCAAACTTTCTTCTGGAAAATAATTTCACTAGAGGCTCCATAGATAAGACTTATTCATTAAGAAAGCTGGGCAGCATAATCTACTTGTTCAAATTTATGTAGATGATATCATTTTTGCATCCTCTGATCCAAAGTTGTGTGATGCCTTTACAAAGTTGATGCAACAGAAGTTTGAAATGAGTGCCATGGGAGAATTACAGTTCTTTCTGGGGTTGCAAATCAAACAAAAGGCTGATGGAATTTTCATTCATCAGTCCAAATACACAAAAGATCTTTTGCAAAAGTTTGATTTACAAAACTGTAAGCCCTGTTCTACCCCCATGTGCAGCACCACACAACTGGATACAGATCAGAAAGGTAAAGTGGTTGATGAAACACTTTACAGATGTATGATTGGGTCCTTGATGTATTTAACAGCTTCTAGACCAGATATTATGTTTGCTACATGTGTTTGTGCTAGATTTCAGGCTGCACCTAAAGAGTCTCATCTGATTGCAGTCAAGAGGATCTTTAGATATCTGCAAGGCACTCCATCTCTAGGTTTATGGTATTCTACTGGACATTCTGGTAAATTAGTTGCTTTTTCTGACAGTGACTATGCAGGGTGTAAGTTGACCAGGAAATCAACTTCTGGTGGATGTCAATTCCTAGCAACTGCTTGATTTCTTGGCAGAGCAAGAAACAGACCTCAGTTGCTACATCAACTGCTGAAGCAGAGTACATTGCTGCTGCAAGTTGTACATCTCAGGTACTCTGGCTTCAAAACCAACTTTTGGATTATGGCATTACAGAGACTAAGACTCCATTGTTAATGGATAGTGCTTCAGCTCTTTGCATTGTCAAAAATCCAGTCCAGCACTCTAGGACCAAACATATAGAGATCAGACATCATTTTATAAGGGATTGTTTTGAAAAAGGTCTGATTGATCCTAAGTTTGTGCCTAGTGCTGATGAGCTTGCAGACATTTTTACTAAGCCTTTGGATAGTTCAACTTTCCAAAACCTGGTGTTAAGGCTTGGTATGCTGCAGCTAGAATAAGTGACAACTACTGATGATCTTAGTAATAAGTACTGATCATTAGTACCTATGTCACATATAAGTACTGATGAGCTCTTACCCTCAGCAGTTTTTATAACTACTGAAGGCTAATGTCTCAAGTACTGAAGTACTTCATCTGTTCTAAACTACTGATGTAGTTACAACTACTGATGCAGTTACAACTACTGCAATCAGTAAAACAGATAAGTACTGATGTCCTATGAAACAACTGAAATCAGCCAAAAAGGCTGATGAATGTGTTGAGGACAGTATGAAACAGCTGAAAAGCTAAGAATTGACGAAAACAGCTGAAGAGAACTTTCTCTTCAGTCGTTTGTACAACTGCTGTTTCATTCTAAACAACTGAAGCAAAACCATGTCTTCAGTAGTTTTATAACTACTGATGACTAATACCAAGTCTTCAGTTGTTTACAACAGCTGATGACAAAACCACTGTCCTCAGTAGTTTCATAACTACTGATGACAAACACCAAGTCCTCAGTTGTTTCAATCATCTGAAGTCAAAACCACGGTCTTCAGTAGTTTTCTAACTTCTGATGCCTAACACCACGACTTCAGCTGTTTCAACGTCTGAAAGGATAATACCATGTCAACGGTCGTTTAAAACTACTGATGACTAACACCACATCCTTCAGTCGTTTCTTACCCGTACCCTATATATACCCTGACCTAATCCTTCAATGCTTCATCTTCTTCAAACCTAACGTTCCTCTCCAAAACTTCCCTCTTCTCAATGGCGTCCATGCAAATTAAACCGCGACACAACTGTGTTGCCTACCTCACTAAATCGCCTATCTGGACTAAGTTCGATACTGCTATCGATCTTATGGTTCAGTCCCAATACAATACGGCATTTCTTCTGAATCCCATACTACATGCCGAATCCCTTCAACAATTTTGGATGAACGTTACTATTACCACTGGGGAGAACAACACACCATCTCTCCAGTCGGTCGTCAACAACAAAGAAGTAGTCATCACTCCTGCAATAATCCGCCAAATTCTTCATCTGAATGATGCTAGTTCTCCTGCTGGATATCCGAAGGGCACCACAGATCTATCCTTTGCCAACATGGATATCAAGGCGATCTCAGTGCCTCCACTATCATGAAGAAACACTTTAATGACGCTGAGCGCCTAATTTTCACATGGTGAATGTATGTTTGGCCCCTAAGACGTCGTCTTGGGATCAAATGTCGACAAAATGGCAGCAGGTAATGTATTCTATTCTTGAGCAACAACCACTAAACTTTCAGAAATAATATTTTCGGAGCTCAAGGATATGGCTCAAAAACTAACTGCCAACCGTTGGATACTATATCCACGGTTCATAATGGCCATCATTACAAACCAGCTTAATGCTGAGGGACTTGTTGGCTTGGGAGTCCCTGCTACGGCTGTTCTGCCGGAAGTATACTCCCGGCACAACTCTGACCAGACACTAAAAATGGCTGCCAAGCTGCGAAAACCCACGCAGCTGGAACCCACAGCCACCACCTCCAAATCAAAAGTCCCCACCAAACCCACCAAAAAGAAACCCAAACGGCTACTCAGGGAATTGAGTCCCCTGAGGATGCCCCTGCACACAAACGCAGGATATATCCACTAGTCCAAACCCCCTAGTGGATACAATGACTCTTCCAGCCATAGCCGCTCAGGCTTCCTCTCAACAGGAGCCTGCAGCAACCACAAAGGGGTACCTACATATCTGGGATCTTCCTCACTTGAGGGGATTGCCATGAAGAGCACCACCTCCCCAGGTGCACACTGCTTCTATCCCTTCACCCCAAACAACCGCCCCTCACAGCCCAACTTTAATAGTTGCACAAGTGCTGACTCAACTGCACTCCTCACCCCCTCCCCAGAAACCACTTACTACTGGGAATACCTCTACAATTGAGGGGGAGGAACACAGTGCACTTGAGAACCCACAGCACAGGGGTTTACCACTTCTATCTCCTGGTGTAGACAAGGAGCTTAGAATATCTAGTGAGGCTGCCACCTCCTCTGACTCAGCACATGATCAGAATGAGGCTGGTAACATTGCTAAGACCTCACTAGAGGCAACAGCTGATGATGGACACTGTCCTGAGGCTGGAAGTCCCCAGTACCAAGCACAAGGGGCACATGCACCAACTGGTCTACACCCAGTGCATGTAAATCCTGCTCTAAGCAGGAGGTCAGATGATTCAGCTTCGGCTGATGATGACCTGGGCTTTTTCTGATGTTCTTGCCCAGAACACAATCCTTGAAGAGAAAGTCAGTAGGCTGCAAAACCTACTTGATCAACTCTCACAAGGAGAAAGACCATCTGCCTCTACCCACCCACAGATGGCACCTTCACTTGAAGGTTCCCCAAACACTGAGCCACTCCAAACTCAACCACCTGCCTCTGCTTCAGGCCCTATTTTCAGGAACAGAACCCTCCTGAGCAAATAGGTGCTGTACTTCAAAATTCCCTCCCTCTCATCACACCCATAATCACTGATATTGTGACTAAAGCCATTGATGAGAGGCTTTCCTCACTTTACAGCCTTGATTGATGCTGCTGTACAAAAGACTCTTTCTGCGGTACAAACCCCTTCCTCCAATGCATCCAAAAAGGGGAGAGTACTGCAGTGAAAGAAAAGAAGAGGAAAAGAACAGAGGAAAAGAAAGAAGAGAAGCAAGCCCAAGAGGAGGAGAAAGAAAAGCAACCTCTGCTCACTTACAAGCGAAAGAAAAGTGCTGATGATCATACTGCTGAAGACAAATCCTTGGAGGAGCTGGTAAAAGAAGCTGACACTACACACAGCCGATCCATGGATAAAATAATTGAACAACTCTTCAGGCAGGGGTGACACAGCCACACTGGATAGTGAGATCAGAAGGTTGGAAGTGCAAGAGATACAACCCGATGGGCAGGGTATGATGCTCTTGAAAAAGAGAGATTGGAAATAATGATCCGCTTTATTGCAAAATACTTAGGAAGATCGTTAATGGAGATTCGCGCGTGGACCAGGGACAGCATTCTGGCTATAGCCACCAGAATCTGTCTGTCTGAGCAATTCAACAAAGGGATTATTGTGGAAGCCCTTGATGAGGCTGGGGCTGGTAAAAGGTTAGAGATGGCTAAACTCACAAAGGCGAAACTAACTACAAAGATGCTGGATCAACCTTCCCTTCCACCCACTCAAACAGAGCCTATCCCTCAAATCTCCCAACCAATCTCTAAGCCAAAATCCAAACATCCTCATTCTTCAAAACCAATTCCTTCACCAACCCAACCATCATCCAGTGATGCACCCAGAAGGAGGAGAAGGGTGCTGAGGATGGAAGAAGAAGAAGAAGAGGAGGATGAAGATGATAGTCTGCCACTCTCTGCTGTTCTAAAGCTACCAAAACCCCAAGTCAACCATGATCACACCTGACTCTCAAGGGAAATGGTCAGAGTCAAGATAGAAGAAGAAGAACAGCAGAAACAGCACGATGAGCAACTGTTGAAGATGGTTGACAAGGAATTTCCTCAGTCATCATCTATTCAAGCCATGAAAGGGCATGCTCAAAGGCTGTACACTCTCAGGCACACTTTTCAGTATCAGAAGGAGAGAGTGAGAGTATGGCCAGACCCCAGGGTGAGTTCTAGAATCCATAAAAGAACTATTCCACAGATACAATGGCCAGGTACGAAAAACAATAGATTCTACCATCATGTTGGCCATTGTAGTCTCACCTTGGGAAATCATTGATGAATTCAAGAAAGCTCACCAAGCAAAGAAGACCCCTCAAGCTTTACTAGAAAACAAGATGATTAAGAAGGGTTGTTATATAAAAAGCTTGAAGACATCCAGAAGAATGAGCTCCAGTTACTCCTTGAAGGCAACCATCCTGATGAATTTGTATATAGGGAGGTAACTACGGTGGAGCTGAAAAATGGCAGGACCATGAAGTACTTATCAGAGTACTATGGTCCAGAGTTCTTCTTCGAAGGAGGAGTAGAAGAACTCTCTCAGGAGGAACAAGTTGTTCTCCTTGAGGCCTATGTTCGAGAGTCATACAGACTCATTATGGGGAAGTAAATCTCATGAATGGGATAACAACTCTGTGTCCAGTTCCCCAAAACAGAGTTCCCATTCATACCCTGCCAAACAAATATCTGAGATTTCTTCCCAGGCCGGAGCTTACATGGGTCATCTTCTCTACTGATCAAGAAGGAAAAAGACCAACATTTTGCCAACAATAAGTGGGATAATAAATAATTTAGAGGTTTTGGCTGCATTGGTTCAGGGGGAGTTTGTTGGACCAAAAGAACCAATGAGCCAAGATCAGAAAACCTCTAAGTCCCACATGGTATCACAACAACTGCTGAAAGCCTCATCAGCAGTTTGACAAGTGCTGAAGACTTCAACAGCTGAAGATCAAGTGCTGAAGACTGCAACAGCTGAAGAACTAAAGTGCTGAAGTACAACAGCTGAAGAACACAAGTGCTGAAGCTGAAAGACCAAAGTACTGAAGTACAACAGCTGAAGAGTTTACAAGTGCTGAAGATCAACAACTGATGTACAAAGTCTGAAGACAAAGACTGAAGACATCAGCTGATGATATCTACTGAAGTCATCAGCTGATGAAACATCTGAAGGTCAAAGTCTGAAGATCAAGTACTGAAGCCTCAGTAGTTTGTCACAACTGCTGAAGAGTACTTCTTCAGTAGTTGTGATATCAGTAGTTTTATATTTCTAGTTTCAGTAGTTTTATGTTTCAGTAGTTTTGTAAAACGACTGAAGAGCTTGTTCTTCAGTCGTTGTAGTTTCAGTAGTTTTATATTCTGTACTTAACACTCTGATATGTTCTCAGTAGTTGTGAACATTTCAGTAGTTGTTAAGAGTTAGTTATTTTTGTATTAGATCTGCCAGTTGTCACTTTCCGTGATAACAGCAGTGATTGCACTCTATATAAGGAGTGTCAACCTATTGTAATAAAAAAATGAATGAATGAATGAATGATGATTTGATTAGAAACATTCCATATCTATAAACATTCCTTGAATCAGAATATATTCTCTCGCTATAACCGTATGTGCTCTTAATGCATACAAGCATCGATTCTTGCTACAATTTGTCTAATTCCTATTTCATTCCGCTGCTTTAACTCTAATACATCAAACTTGTGATCGTTGATCCTGTCAGCACACGAGGAAAGTATGGTTTGACTTCTGCTTTGGGGGAAAGTGCAGATGTAGTGTAGACATAAAGGGTTCCCGTAGAGCACGTAAGATAGTTGTTATGGCCTAAGAGAGCAAGTAAGGCATGATGATGATGGTGTTGCACGTTTATGCATATTATGTATGTATGAGTTGCTCTGTATGACGTGATGGTTTGCATGTTATGTTCCTTATTAGATGTATGTTTTCTTTCATGGGCTTTACGTGTTATGATAATGAATGAACGAAGTATTATGAAGTAAAGTGAAGATAATGAAAAGAGGAAACATGATGATGAATGCATGCATTAATGAATGAATGAAATAAGTCTTGTAAGCATGGATATCAGGGTCCTTCTTTGTGATCGACCAAACGTGTAGTGCCTCTACCGCTTACCTCTAGTACTGTGGCATACGCTCAGCTGTTCATTTATTGACTTCGGCCAGTAGCTAAATTGTTCGGGGTGTAGCATATGGTATTGGTACGAGAGATATCTGAGGTGCAAGTAAAGTTATATCAAACGAATGAAAGTATGAACGAAAGAATAATAATGATGTTATCTGTATGTACGTATGATGTATGATCACATACACTTGAAATGAAAGATTTTAATGAAACTAAAGTATGTTATTATAAAAACTAGAACTCACTCAGCAACGCTGACTTTTTATATGTTTTCCATTGGCAGGTAGTGATTGATGAGGATGGCACTACGAGGCTACTCAGCTCTTTTGGGATGGCATCCAATTATAATGCTTTTGTGATGTAATGCAAACATGTATTTTGTAACCGGATAATGCTATATTATTTGGCAAAAGTGTTTATCATGAAATGAGATGTCATTTTTGAATGTTTTCGCTGCAATATTTTCTTAAGACAGATGTAATTAAATGTTTTATGTGCAATGAAGGACCAACTGTAAGCGTCCCGGAGACGGGCCTTACAGATTGAACTTCATTCAGAGTGACCAATCGTGTACATCTTTGTTCGACACTTTAATCCTGAATCTAAGTGAAAACTAGAAGCTAAATGTTGTGGTTAGGTTCTTTAGACTCACAGGAACCCTAATTTTTGTAGTATGTCTTTAATTTTACCGAATTTTCACGTTTATACGATCAGTTTGTTGGTTATCACTAATATCTTGATTTTAAACACTTTGGGCCTGTTAGGGTTTATTTTTTCCGTGTATTTCGTGCGATTTGGGTTGGTAATTACCTGCAGATGATGTAACAACTCGTTAGTAACACAGTGGTGAATAGAAATTGATTTCATCAAATTTTGGCAGAGTGTCGCTACTTTCGGGTGATTTTAGGGCGATTGAAGGGTGATGAAAATACGCGACCGACTTTAGACCTTTTCATACCGAGTCTATTCTCAATCAGGTGACTGGATCCATTCACAATCTTCATTCGTGCGATTGGAACTTAGTCGGGTGACTGGCACTATCGGTCACCTTCAGTCACGCGACTAGGTTTCAGTCGTGCAACTGACTCATTCGGTCACCTCCATTCATGCGATTGGTTCATTCTGATGATCCAATCATACGGATTGACCCATGCTAATGGTCCAATCGCATGTCTGGCCCATACTCATGGTCCAGTCATGTGAATGGCTCATACTTATGAGTTTGACCTTATGACCATTCATACACTTAGCTCTTTACTTATTGATAAGACATTTTGACCAGTGATCATCTCAGACATGATCATTTTAATTTAGAAAGTTGTTGATCACCTCAAACGTGATCTTTTTACATTTGAAAACTCCATTGGTCACCTCAGACGTGACCTTTTTAGTGAGTGATTCCTATATTGACTTCCGATCCGTAGTCCAACATTTAACTACTAAGTTAACTAAAATTACAACTGGAAATAAAACAAAGTTAAAGACATATTTTTGTATTTTTATGTGAGGTTAAAATCCTAAGATAAGTACCTACCAATTTTTTCTTCCTGGACAGTATAGCATCAAGTTACTTTAATTATAACTAGAACAATTCATTATGGAATCATACAGGTTTATCAAATCATTTTTGTTAGGACCTGGTCTTTGAATGAAATACCTAGTGATTAGCGTGAACACCAGATCATATAGTGCGGAATCCTATTTGATTGGCGATCCAATCAGTGAGAACACACGAAGAATCAATAAAGAATTGAAACTAACGTTAGAAATTGATTGGGAATCGATCTAATGTGTTCTATGAACTGGATAACGAATTGAGAGGCTTCTAGATGGCTAGGGTACGTCTGGAGTCATAATAGAATCAATTCTCTCGTTTTTTCACGAATTGGGTTGTATTTATAGGTTAGTATTGTTCATTCGTGCAACTGAACCATTAGTATGATTCAGTCGTGCGATTGAACCATACGATTGATTCATCCGCACGACTGAGTGTTCAATTGTGCGACTGAGCCAATCTTATGTGTCAATCATACGACTGATCCAGTCTCCTGGTTCAGTCGTGCGACTGAGTCAATCGTATGAAGTTATTCATGCTGTGGTTCATTCGCATGGGCCATCGCATGAGAACTTCATTATGTTAAGTTTGAATGTATTAATTAATAAACATTATGTGTAACCATTCAAACAATCACTAACCTAATTAACCAATTCAATATCGACTCATTAATAAATATTAGACATTACAAATCACAAACAATCAATATCATTTCATTAATCATATCAAATTACATCCGAATGAGATAAACAAGATCTATTACATTTCATATCATGATCTAGGAACATATGTATCAACAAACTCCCCCTTGGACCTAGATCTCTCTAATGTCTTGTTTTCTGCATCACCTCCTCATATTTCTTGTACTTGTCCTCTTTTGTGACTCCCGCATGAATCTCAAACGCGAAGCAAAGTCTTATGACATTTTGGAACTGGAGGGCTTGTACAATATCTTGCGTATCATAGAACAATGGCCACTTGTATAGCGTGTAGACATCATTTGCTAACAAGTTGGTAAGCCACATTGGGTCGAATACCTTGATCGTATCCATTTGGCCCTCTTTGTTTAGGACTATGAACCGCTTCAGCTGTTCTCCAATCGTAGTACCACCACTTAAAATGTGGAGTGAAGTCCTGTGGCATTTCCCTGAGTGGGATTCTTGACATTGTGCGCGGAGGACTCCACTTCAAACTATCTTCGGCTTCCAGTAATGGCATCAACCTCAGACCTTCTGATATACCTTGTAGGCTGTTGGGGTCTGAAGTTAACCTACCTGTGTGTTGTACTCCTTCTTTAGGGCAACCTCGAACCAGCCTGACATCTTCCTCGGGTTAGCATACAAAAGCTTTAGTTTGGTCAGCTGGTTGAGCTCAAAACCTGGTAGAATCTTCAGATCATGTGGGAATCTGAAGTACACTATGCCTTTTCCCCTCTTATGCTATACTTAATATACTTAAGATCCTCACGCTATGATCCTTCCAGTCACCTTATGATGTTTCTTGACTCTGTAGAGTTTGGTGTAGGCATCTTGTTTCGGTGCAGCGCGTTGGGCTCTAACTTCTTAAAACACGCAACCCACTCAGCCTTTCGGATATCGGCATCATCATTTGAGGCTTGGGCCGTTTCCTCTACTTTCTCTGACTCTTGCTCCATCTTGTCTAACACCTCAAAAATATCGCTGACGAGGGATTCACCCAGATTGGGGACCACATTTCCCTCATTGTCAGCGTACTGAGGGTAGTGCTCTCCGCAGTGACATCTTCAATCTCGATTTCATGAACATCGTTGAGCTCTTCATCACTGGTCGAGTCGCATGTCGAGCATCCTCACTATCTCATCTGGATTGAGCTTGAAGATCTCTGTGAGTTGCTCGTTTGATAGGTCGTGAATTATTTCCATTTCCCCTTCTTCAGTGGGTATAACTCACCGACCTCCTTACGATCCCTTTCAGATCAAGAATCATTGTTAGCTGAGTCTTGACCTGCTGAAGGGGAGCAACATCAAACTCATCCCTTTGGTAATTTTGATCTATTTGATTTACACATTCAACATATCAACCATTAGTAATTAATCAATCAAAATGCATTAAACTTAATTTAAACATTGAATACATAGTTTCAATACATGATTCAAATACAATAGTAATAAATGCATAAACATCTCATCTTTACTTTTGTCCTGTATCTTCGTCTCGTCACTTGGTGGAGCAGAAAAGCGTTGGTCTTGATTCTTCTTAGACCTCCTTTCTTGACCTGAAGCAGAGGCCGATGCAGCGGCATCTCCTCCTGCTATATTATTATCATCATCCTTCTCCTCTGTCTTTTCTTCTTCTGTCCCCTCATCCTCCTCTGTCTCATCCTCATCATCCTCATCATCATCTTCATCATTTCTATCTCCCTCTTTGATCTTCAAGGGCTCCTCCTTAGATCCCTTTAGCTTTAACATGATCGTCTTCTTCGCCTCCTCCAACTCCTCTATCTTCTTGTTTGATGTGACACTATGTGCTTGGAGTTGGGCTATCTCATGGTTCTGAGAAGCCATCTGTTGGGCCTGCTCCTCTATCACTCGAGCCTGCTCTTCTATCTGGTAAGACTGAGCAGCAGTAAGATCAGCAAGCTGGCGGATCTGAGCCGCCTTCTCCTCATCTGCAGCTAATAGGCACATCACCATCCTGTTGAGCGCAGACAGTTGTTCCTCTACCCCAATTGGAGGTAGAGGTGATCCATAAGTATGAGATGGATGGGCTGAGGATCCAGCTTGGTGGGTAGTGGTGGTGGTGGTGGATGTAGTGAAGATGGGTCTGTGAAATAGTGGAGGTGATGTAGGAGTGAAAGATATGGTGGTAGATGGAATCTGTACAGTGTGGAGGTGTAGTGGTGGTAGTAGTAGCTGTGGTGGTTGTGGTGGTTGTGGTATGGATGGTGTGGCTGTGGTGGTGGATGGTGTGGCTGGGAAGTGGTAGTGGTGGTGGCTTGTGGTGGTACGAGGTGATTTGTCTTTTCTTCTTCTTCTGACCATAGGCTGAGCCATCCTTTTCCTCCTCGTTCCCGTTGAGGTGGATGCTTCGCCTACACCCTGCTAGCTGACTCCGGTGCATAACTCGGATCAGTGGCTGTCTCTCTGAGTCTCTTGGGTGTTCACCAACTGCCCTTAGCCCATGTTCTGTGGGAACAACCTTGCTTCCCACAGTACGTGTCAAGGGCTCCTCTCCGACTCCTCTTCCTCCTCACCAGGAACAAAATCCTGATGGAAACCAGCAGACTCGGCTATGTCTCCGCTGGGGCAGACACTGGAGGTATAACATCAGAAACTGAGCCTCTCGGTGGAGTAGGCATATCATCCCAAGCATCCCCACTGTCGTCATTATCAGAGTCATGCTCTGGAGCAGTAGCCTCTCGTCATCAGAATCACTGTCATCATGACGCCATTTGCGTCTCCCCGGCGCCACATATCTCTCGTTGGCCAAATGGCAATCAACCTCTCCACCTGGGCTTCACTTGCTTGCCCCTATACACCCTCATCCGACCCAAGGTCGTGTCATCCATAATCTCCAAAGCAACTGCATCATGACTCTCCTTGGGAAGAAGTGCATCTTCTCGTTGAAGATCAGCTGTAGGAACCTGGGGTACATACAAATCCTTCCTTCCCCTTTGCCTCCAGGTTCTCCACCAAATAGAGAAGATCATACTCGAAAAGCTAAAAGGGTGGTTCAACACCAGTGCCACGTAGGCATTCTGAATCTGGTCCGATAGATCATCAAACCCACCCTCCTCGAGCAATGCACTTTGGATCACATGCGCCAAGTACTTGTACTGGGGGCACAGGTTGCTCTTGTTGAGCAACACCCGATTTATGTCCCAGCGTACTTGATCCTGAGGAAGCAGCCTCTCACAGTCAGTGGATGTAATCTGGTGGGTGATTCGTATCGTCCCGATACTCAAGAACTCTCTGCATATCAGCAGTAACCTCGATATCATGACCCAAATTGAGCTCCGTATACTGTACGGCTCACGAGAGCGATCAACTAAGGCATTCTCCCAGAATGCCTGGTGTAATGACCTGTAGGGCGTGCAAGGTGTAGATATAGCCTTATGTATCTTGGAACGTCTAAGGAAAGCTATAATCTCTGTGAACTCGGCCCCGTTCTGAGTAGTATGATCCAAGTGAGCACATATGTTGTGCTTTGGATTAACGGACCATCTATCAGCCATTTTCATCAAACACAAGACACAGAACCATTAGTACATAATACATCAAAATTCAGTTCTAAGTGTAATGTTTAAATTCATTCTGATTCATTCGTGCGAATGAATCATGCGACTGAAATCAGTCGGTTGTTCTGTCATGCGACTGAGCTCGTCCGAGTGAATGAGACATGCGACTAAGTTCAATCTACTGACTGAGTCTGCGATTTGTTCATTCGCTGACTGAGCTCATTCGCATGGTTCATTCGGCCGATTGATCCAATCGCAAGTTTCAATCGTGCGATTAGAGTTCATCCGGACGACCAGTCGCCTGTCCCACTGTTCAGTCGCTTGTGGTTCAAATCTTGACCAAAACAAGTGATTTAACCTGGTTACCGGTTCAATAGACTCGCCATTTAGTCACTAATACCTATTAAACTTAATTTTAACATTTTGCTTAGTTTATGTTGGTTATTAGGGCATTTTTTAGTCCGGTTCTTGTTTCACACTTGAATATCACAAATTTGGGTTCCATTCCTTGTGTTTTTGGTGCGATATCAATGCCATCTACCTGTATATAGTCAACGAACGTCAGAAGATCAACAGCAATATGAAACAAGGTCTAGAGAAATTTTGGCAGAGTAACGGTACTTGGTGCGATTTAGGAGCGATTGAGGGTGATGAGTGGAATGCGATCGACTATGGCCCTTTAATACTGAGCTGAGTTCAATCGGCCGACTGGCCTCATTTCCCAGTTCATTCGGGCGACTGAGGCTCAGTTGTGTGATTGGCTCAGTCAGTCGCATTCAATTGTCTGACTGAGTCTCAGTCGGTCGACTGACTCATTCGTGCTCTTTCATTCGCACCCTCAGTTAACCGACTGAGTCTCGGTCGACTGACTCATTCGCACCCTTTCATTCGGTGGAATGGATCATTCTGATAAGCCATTCTGGTGAATGTCTCAATCTCATTTCCAGTCGTGCGAATGGGATCCATTCGCATGGTTGGTCCATACTTATGATCCAGTCGTGTGAATGGGTTACACTTATGAACATTTTGCACTTAAACCCTTTTTACCTGTTGAAATTAACATTATGAGCATTGATCATCTCAGACATGATCATTTTAATTTGAAAAACTTTTGATCATCTCAGACGTGATCTGTCACACCCCAACCTTGACGGCGGAATCGTCGAGATGTGAGGTTAAGATTTGTTCACAGCCACATAACGCTATTTTCGAGTGTAAATATTAAATTATAAGTTTCAAAAGTCATTACAAACATAAGCCACAAAACATGAAATAATCTCAAATAAACACAAAACGTAAGCATAACATTTATTTATTTAACTAGGTCCAAGTTCTAGTTTTATTTCCAAGCTTCTAAAGTCCCCTTTAAACTTGGGGATTTCCTGAAACATGATAAAAATAAAAGGGTCAACTATAAATATTTGGTGAGTTTTCCAAGGTTTTCATACATAATATGAAAAAGAAAGTTACAAGTAGCAATTCATGTCAATAGGTTATAAGCTAGTAAGGTTATAGAACACATATCGTTACAAACCAAACCTCGACTTGATTACAAGTATAAAAGATTGGCTAAGTGTATTTGGTTCCCTAGTGCACAAGCATACGGCTCCTAGGAGTCGGCAATACATCGACTTTAGCACCAAATAGTTGTCAGGCCCAAAGATCTAAGACGTCGCCAGGCTAGCAATAGTTAATGATTGTAACAAACTATGTATTCTCATATAATCACTTACAACACACAAATAACCATGACAAAATATGATTGCAAGTGCTTTACAAGTCTAAACGTTTACAAGTGCATTATGTAAAAGTAATCAGTTTCACCCCAAAATAGTGTGAAATAAAGTAAAAAGGGGGCAAGGAAACTCACATGATCAATAAGTATATAAAGGATCAATAAGAATATATAAGCCGTTCCAAGGTAAACGTCACAAGACACCTAAATATATAAATATTACAATTTAGGTCAAGATTCAACAATTAAACATGACTAGTTCCTTAGAATTTAAGAGAGTTTTGTTAGCCAATTTAGTTTATTAATAATATGTTTATACATACATATATATATATATATATATATATTATATATATATATATATATATATATATATATATATTACAAAAAAAATTAAGGGATATTCTTACAAAATATAAATTATTGCATTTAGTTTGAGTATCATATAACTTTAATCGAAGAAAAATGTACGATTTATTATTGATTCAGTAACAATTTAATTTTTACATAAACTCATTCTTACAACAATAATTAAAATTTAATCATAAATTTACGGTATTTTTATAAAAATAAATTTAACAAAAATCATTTTGTTAATTTAAAGGTTAAAAGTTAATGAAAATTTTTTTTTGTAATTTTTTAGAAATTTTCTAGTAAGAATTAAGGCCTAAAAAGGCTTTTAAAAAGAATAAGAGGGGCCCGGGTTCGAACCCGGACCTCTTGAATGTGGGCGTGTCGTGAACCGTGTACCATGGCTTCCAGCCGCGGTATTACTGGTTCCATTTCCTTATAACACCAAGGTCCCAACCTCAAGAACCTAGTTTAGATCCGTTCAAATTGATATCTAAACGCTTGATAACCAAATTAACCATGGGGCTTTTGTTTCCCATGTTTCGAGCATACCATGTATGTAATTACCCGAATAAGTTCGAATTGGAGCAATCCTAAACGAAGAACAAGTCGCGGTCGTTGAACTCAGTGGATGAGAAATCCCCAATGATAATCCAATTAACTTGCATTTAGCCTCGAATGATGATCCCGATGCGAAGCCCTATGTTGATTTTGTTTCAATTCGTTCGGAGATAGGATTTTGGCAAAGTTACAGGTCGCGAAAGAAAACGGGAATTTGATTTGCTGTTTGTGTTGTTTCAGGTGAAATTGGAATTGATAGAAGCTTTAGACTACTTAGACGTTCGATTATGAATCATTTAATTTGATTATTATTGAGTTTTAATGATCGAACGGCTATATGGTTAGAAACGCTCGATTACACACTCGATCAGTTTCATAACCGACGTATAAACGCAATTAAAGTCCATGATTGCGTTCGAATCGTGTTCAAGAACGTTTTAGGGACGGTTTCGGATTAAAAA
The DNA here is from genome assembly GCA_025506515.1 of Flaveria trinervia. Taxonomy (NCBI): domain Eukaryota; kingdom Viridiplantae; phylum Streptophyta; class Magnoliopsida; order Asterales; family Asteraceae; genus Flaveria; species Flaveria trinervia. The sequence continues at coordinate 51,855,721 of CM046449.1, read as the reverse complement.
CATCGGTTTTTTGGCGGTTTTGGTGCCTCGCCGGACTTGGCCGGAGTCCGGCCGGCGAGGTCACCGGAAAAGGGTGAGAAGGGGGGGGTTTGATTTTTGATAAATTACCCTTTAGTCCCTCAACTTTGATTTTCTATTATTCATGCCCAAACTTATTTCAAGTTTCTAATTTGACAATTAGCCCCCTTGAACTTAATTAAGTTTTAACTTTGTTAACTTTGATAACTTATTATTATTATTTTTATTATCAATATTATTATTATTATATTATAATTATTATTATTATTATTATATTTTTTACATAAGTAGTTTATACTTTTATTAATATTAACATTATTATCATATATATTTATAAACTTTAAATTAAATAAGAAATCATACATAAATAGCCCACCAAGTTTCATAATAGCATAAATGGCCTTACAAGAACTAACAAAATTAACTTTTAGTTAACAGAAATACGAGATGTTACAGTCTCCCCAACTTGAAAGAATTTCGTCCCGAAATTAAGAAAAATGAAACTATACAAATAAGACGGTATTTCTTCTTCATGTGCTCCTCTCGTTCCCAAGTAAATTCAGCGCCACGTTTATTTTCCCAACGAACTTGACGATTGGGGTTGTTGTGGTTCTAGTCTTCTTCATTATACGATCCATGATCTCTACAGGTTTCTCGACAAAATGGAATGACTCGTCGATCTGAATGTCTTCCAGCGGAACATACAGACTTTCATCGGCCAAACATCTTCTCAAATTTGAGACGTGGAACACAGGATGAATTCCACTAAGGTCGGAAGGTAACTCTAGTTTATAAGCCACTTTCCCAATCCTTTTCAGGATTTTGAAAGGTCCTACAAACCTTGGAGCCAGTTTCCCCTTCTTTCCAAAGCGACCACACCTTTCCACGGTGACTTTAGAAGAACCACTCCCGCTTGGATTCCAATGGCTTACGTCGTTTGTCAGCATAGCTCTTTTGACGACTTCTCGCCACTTCGAGGTTCTTGCGAATGATAGAAACTTTATCGGTCGTCTCTTGTATAAGTTCAGGACCAGTGATGAAGTTTTCACCAATGTCGGTCCAACAGATCGGTGAACGACATTTTCGACCATAAAGTGCTTCAAACGGTGCCATCTTGATACTCGAGTGATAACTATTGTTTATAAACAAAACCGCGAGCGGTAGATGCGTATCCCAATCGCCACCAAAGTCAAGAACACACAGGCGTAGTAAATCCTCCAAGGTTTGGATCGTTCGCTCGGTTTGACCTCATTTTGAGGATGGTAAGCCGTGCTTAAGTCCAATTGAGTACCCAAGAGTTCTTGCATAGACGACCAAAAATGCGAAGTGAAACGAGCGTCACGGTCGGATATGATGTGCAGAGGTACCCCATGACGACTTACAATCTCATCACGTATATACGAGCTAACTTTGATGTCTTGTAAGTGTCACATATGGGTATAAAATGTGCCGACTTGGTCAATCGGTCAACAATCACCCATATGCTATCATGTCCTCGAGAGGTTCGGGGTAGCTTGTGTTATGAAGTCCATGATAGTTGTTCCCCATTTCCACATAGGGATCTCGGGTGCTCAAGTAATCCACTTGGACGTTGATGTTGGCTTTAACTTTCGTACATGTGAGGCACTTAGCTACATAGTCGCTATGTCTTTCTTCATTCCAGGCCACCAATATTGACCCCGTAGGTCCATGTACATCTTATCGAACCAGGATGAATAGAATAACGAGTTTGATAAGCTTCGTTCATAATAAGGTACGAATGTTATCGCGATTTGGAACCCAAATACGATTGGCGAAGTACATCATCCATTGGATTTCGTTTCCAATTGGGTTAGAAGATTATGCTCCAACTCATCCTTCATTCTCCCTTTCTCGTTGAACCATTTGTTGTGCCTCCAAGATGCTCAACTCGATGTCACTATCTATTCTCAGGTTTTGTATTAGTACGGTGGTCTCATTGACATCTAGTCGAATTTCAGTATCGAACTCACCCAGGTGTCAAACCATTACGTCGATCTCGAATTTCTTGAAATGAGATTATTTGTTGTGAATCTTTCGGCAGTGCATCGGCCACAACGTTTGCTTTACCAGGATGGTAACGAATGTCACAATCATAGTCACTAATCAACTCCACCAACGACGTTGTCTCATATTGAGATCTTTTTGATTGAAAACGTGTTGAAGGCTTTTGTGATCGGTGTAGACTATACATTGCGTACCATACAGGTAGTGCCTCCAAATCTTCAAAGCAATACAACAGCACCAAGCTCGAGATCATGAGTTGTGTAATTCACCTCGTGAACCTTCAATTGCCTCGATGCGTAACTATGACCTCCCTCGTTGCATAAGACACAACCAAGGCCTTGTTTAGATGCGTCACAATACACAGTGAAATCACGTTTCCATCGGTAGGGTCAAGATAGGAGCATTGCATAACTTATGCTTTAACGCTTCAAAAGCTTCTTCTTGCTCGGAACCCCACTCGAAGGGTTTATTCTTTTGTGTCAAAGTGGTGCGGTTTTCGCGATCCTCGAGAAATTGGCAATGAATCGCCGATAATAACCAGCAAGACCAAGAAAAGAACGAACTTCGGTAGGAGTTGTAGGAACACACCAATTCTTCACAAGCTTCCACCTTTGCAGGATCAACATGAATTCCTTGGCTATTCACCACGTGTCCTAGAAATTGAACTTCTTCGAGCCAGAAATCACACTTTGAGAACTTTGCGTACAATTGCTCTTTCTTTAACAACTCAAGAACCAATCTCAAATGCAGCTCATGATCGGTGTTGGACTTGGAATAGATAATATGTCATCAATAAAGACGATCACAAACTTGTCTAGATAAGGCTTGCATACTCGGTTCATGAGATCCATGAAGACAGCAGGAGCATTGTTAAACCAAAGGCATCACCATAAACTCATAGTGTCCATACGAGTACGGAAAGCGGTCTTGGGATGTCATTCTCATGAACTCGTAATTGATGATATCCAGAACGTAGGTCATTTTCGAGAATATGGCAGCTCCTTGAAGTTGATCAAACAAGTCATCGATGCGAGGAAGAGGATAACGATTCTTTATGGTAAGTTTGTTAAGCTCGCGATAATCGATGCACATACGAAACGATCCATCTTTCTTCTTCACGAAAGAACAGGTGCACCCCAAGGCGAGAACTAGGACGGATGAAGCCCTTCTCGGAAGCTCTTGCAGTTGACAGAGAGTTTCTTGCATTTCCGATGGCAAGCCGATACGGTGACTTGGCCACGGGGGTTGCTCCCGTATCAAGTCATTTTTGAACTCGACTTCACGCACGGGAGGTAACCACTAAGGTCATCGGGAAATACTTCAGGAAAGTCTCGTACGATAGGGACATCCTTAAGTTCTTCCCTTTGACTTTCGTGTTGACCACATAAGCCAAGAAGGCCATATACTTCTTGTGTAAGCACTTTCGGGCTTGAGTGCAAGACATGAGTTTAGCCCTTTAGAAGATTTTTCACCGAACACCTTCAACGTATCCCAGAGGGTAACGGTATACGAATGCACTTCTCAAAACAAATGATCTCAGCATGGTGTTTGGCTAACCAATCCATACCAATGATGACGTCAAAACTTCCAAGTTTCATAGGATAAGATCGATAAGAAAGTCATGCGTGTCAAGACTTAAGAGCAATCACGAACGATAACGTCAACGGTAATTGGTTCTCCATCGGCAACTTCAACAGTAAGAGGTCTTTCTAGTTTCGTATGTGGCTTAGCAAGTATGGGTTCAAACTCTAATGAAACAAAACTTTTATCGGCTCCAGAATCAAATAGGACATAGGCATAAGTTTTGTTAATAAGCATACCTGTTCAATTTTTAGGTATTTAACAATACAGGTAATATGAAATGAATTCGATCACAAAATTAAGGTGAGTTAATACCATTCACCACATCGTTGTTTGCTTGTGCTTGGTTAGCGTTGATGTTGAAAGCACTCCTCGGGCTTGTGAACATTACCCACACAAGACGAGGGCATTGTGGGCGAAAATGACCAGTTCCCCACAGTTGTAGCAAACACGGTTTGTGACCACAGCGGCATTATTAGGTGCACGGTGGCAAGTTGCCACCAAATGACCATATTTACCGCATAAGGTGCAAATGCGGCATGGTTGATTCCCGGGTGATACCTACACGTGCTGCACATCGGTTGAGGTCCATAAGCCCTAGCCCCAGGCACTTGTGCCACAGATGTAGCCGCAGGTACAGGTTGCCTTTGGGGTTGTTTAGGTGCAGCCACGGCATATTTTACGCGCCGGTGTGAACTTGCGCTTCTTGTTGTTGTGTGGCTGTTAGACGGTTCAGCTTTGGTCTCCTTAACCGCCTCGGTAGCCGTCTTCTCCACCTTCTTTGCACCCTTCACAGACATGGTGCCCGCTCTTATATGGTTCTCGGTGAGTTGAGCGGTTATTGTAATGGCTTTTCTTCAATGTTGTGGGTCGGCTACCCACCACAGCATCTTGAATTTGGGTGGTACACCCTTAATGAACTTCTCGATGTTGCGGGGAACAGTGTCGACCATATGGGGTAGCAGTAATCTAGCTCATGATGCCTAGTTGAGTAGGCCAAATGATCACCATCATTTTGTTTCAAATTCCAAAACTCTTCTTCCAGCTTTTGCAATTCACTCCTTGGCAGAACTTCGCGATGGCGATGTTCTTGAACTTTCCCATGTAAGTGCTAGAATAGCATCGGGTCCACGATCCTCTTCTCGCTATTCCACCAGGTAAAGCCCTTTGTTGGAATACTAGTGTCATAACGAACCTTGAGTGCATCGGGACACTCACAATTGATAAAGGTATTCTCCATGCTTTCAAACCACTCAAGAAACCAGTGGCTCCTTCCTTGCACTAAAACTAGGGCTTGCAAGAGCTGAAGTGTTTGAAGGTGCAAGTTGATTATTCCCATGTTGATTGTTTCCGTTTTGATTGTTGCTATTCTCTCCATGACCATTTCCATTGTTGCTAGCGTTGGTCATTAAGTGCTATTAAGTTCAGCAACCATGGTCGGAATGACAACAGCCATTTGTCGAGCAATCATGGCGGCTAACTTACGATCGGAACTTCCACGCTTTCCATGATGACGAGACATGCTTGAATATACAAATGAGTTAGATATGAGAATTGGAATAACAAGGATTAATGTTCAACAAGGATAAGGCAAAAGTTGTAAGGCACATGGAATGGTTCCATTGGGTAACGCATTACCATTTGGAAACGTGACACGTCAAGGTAAGTTGACCCATTCGCCTTAGAAATTTGTGTATGTGACCATGGTTTATCACTCATCCCAGAAATCCCCAGGTAAGCATAACTAGTCCCGTAGGATTTATGCGATATGCTTGCCTTGGCCCGAGGGCCTTTTGCAGGAAATCCAGAATACAGGTGTCCATGTGTCACACAAATTTCTTAGGTTTATGAAATCAAAACCATGATGAGATTAAATAGATTAGACATAAGTCTAAAGATTCAATTCTTAAGCATAAGTATACGATTCCACGTGTTGACGAGAATAAGATTAAGAGTTTCATTTGTCGGGAGAGTCAATGATCAAAGTTAAGTTTAGGGAGACAAGTACAAAATCTAGACAATTACAAGGCATCCTATGCTAAGGCATCAAGTTGCACATAAGTATAGCATTATGTAGCATGTAACAATATATATATTTCCAAGAATATAAATATATCCTATAGGTTCATGCATAGCTATAGTCTAGGTCACCATTACTAATAACCTAATCCCTATAGTTATGGGCTCTGATACCAATCTGTCACACCCCAACCTTGACGGCGGAATCGTCGAGATGTGAGGGTTAAGATTTGTTCACAGCCACATAACGCTATATTCGAGTGTAATATTAAATTATAAGTTTCAAAAGTCATTACAAACATAAGCCACAAAACATGAAATAATCTTAAATAAAACAACGTAGCATAACATTTATTTATTTAACTAGGTCCAAGTCCTAGTTTTATTTCAAGCTTCTAAAGTCCACTTTAAACTTGGGGATTTCCTGAAACATGATAAAAATAAAAGGGTCACTATAAATAGTTGGTGAGTTTTCCAGGTTTTCATACATATATGAAAAAGAAAGTTACAAGTAGCAATTCATGTCATAGTTATAGCTAGTAAGGTTATAGACACATATCGTTACAAACCAAACCTCGACTTGATTACAAGTATAAAAGATTGGCTAAGTGTATTTGGTTCCCTAGTGCACAAGCATACGGCTCCTAGGAGTCGGCAATACATCGACTTTAGCACCAAATAGGCTTGTCAGGCCCAAGATCTAAGACGTCGCCAGGCTAGCAATAGTTAATGATTGTAAACAAACTATGTATCTCATATATCACTTACAACACACAAATAACCATGACAAAATATGAATTGCAAGTGCTTTACAAGTCTAAACGTTTACAAGTGCATTATGTATAGTAATCATGTTTCACCCCAAAAGGTGTGAAATAACGTAAAAAGGGCAAGGAACTCACATGATCAATAAGTAATAATAAGGATCAATAAGAATAATATAAGACCGTTCCAAGGTCAAACGTCACAAGACACCTAAATATATAAATATTACAAGATTTAGGTCAAGATTCAACAATTAAACATGAACTAGGTTCCTTAGAATTTAAGAGAGTTTTGTTAGCCAATTTAGTTTATTAATAATATGTTTATACATACATATATATATATATATATATATATATATAATATTCAAAAAAAATTAAGGATATTCTTACAAATTATAATTATTGCATTTAGTTTGAGTATCATATAACTTTAATCGAAGAAAAATGTACGATTTATTATTGATTCAAGTAACAATTAATTTTTACATAAACTCATTCTTACAACAATAATTAAAATTTAATCATTAATATTACGGTATTTTTATAAAATAATTTACAGAAAAATCATTTTGTTAATTTAAAGGTTAAAGTTAATGAAAATTTTTTTTTGTAATTTTTTAGAAATTTTCTAGTAAGAATTAAGGCCTAAAAAGGTTTAAAAAGAATAAGAGGGTGCCCGGGTTCGAACCCGGGACCTCTTGAATGTAAGGGTGTCGTGAACCGGTGTACCATGGCTTCCAGCCGCGGTATTACTGGTTCCATTTCTTATAACACCAAGTTCCCACCTCAGAACCCTAGTTTAGATCCGTTCAAATTGATCACTAAACGATCTTGATAACCAAATTAACCATGGGGCTTTTTTTTCCATGGTTAATCGAGCATAACCATGTATGTAATTTACCCGAATAAGTTCGAATTGGAGCAATCCTAACGAAGAACAAGTCGCGGTCGTTGAACTCAGTGGATGAGAATCCCCAATGATAATCCAATTAAACTTGCAGTTAGCCTCGATGATGATCCCGATGCGAAGCCCTATGTTGATTTTGGTTCAATTCGTTCGGAGATAGGATTTTGGCAAAGTTACAGGTCGCGAAAGAAAACGGGAAATTTGATTGCTGTTTTGTGTTGTTTCAGGTGAAATTGGAATTGATAGAAGCTTTAGACTACTTAGACGTTCGATTATGAATCATTTAATTTGATTATTATTGAGTTTTAATGATCGAACGGCTATATGGTTAGAAACGCTCGATTACACACACTCGATCAGGTTCATAACCGACGTATAAACGCAATTAAAGTCCATGATTGCGTTCGAATCGTGTTCAAGAACGTTTTAGGGACGTTTCGGATTAAAAACATCAGTTTTTGGCGGTTTTTGGCTCGCCGGACTTGGCCGAGTCCGGCCGGCGAGGTCACCGAAAACGGGGTGAAGAAGGGGGGGGTTTGATTTTTTGATAAATTACACCTTTAGTCCCTCAACTTTGATTTTCTATATTCAATGCCCAACTTAATATTTCAAGTTTCTAATTTGACAATTAGGCCCCTTGAACTTAATTAAGTTTAACTTTGTTAACTTTGATAACTTATTATTATTATTTTTATTATCAATATTATTATTATTATTATTATATTATTATTATTATTTATTAGGATTTTTACATAATAGTATTTATACTTTTATTAGTATAACATTATTATCATATAATATTATAAACTTTAATTAAATAAGAATCATACATAATAGCCCCCAAGTTTCATAATAGCTAAATGGCCCTTACAAGAACTAACAATTAACTTTATTTAACAAAGAAAATACAAAATGTTACCTGATCCTTTTACACAATTTAGTCACCTCAGACGTGCCCTTTTAAACTTTGAAACCACATGTGGTCATCTCAACATGACCATTTTAGTGAGTTGATCCCTTACTAATTTCATGATATAGTCCGACGAACAAACAAACTAAAATGGCTAACTAACTAGAATTTGAACTAAATACAAAAATAAAACTTGTTTTTGACCTTTTGTGAGAGATAAATCCTAAGATAACTTCTACTGGATTTGGTTCCAGAATAGGCAGCTTCAATTTAGTTTGACCACACCGGACCAATTCAATTTGAATCATACAGCAAGTCAGATCATTTGGGACTTGTTATCAAAACCTTTTGATGCTCATTCTTGGTTTTCCTCCAGAGTCGTTAGCAAACTTTTAGGAAATCATACTGGAACTATTAGATTACCACATTGATTTGAACTTTCAGAATTGCAGCCACAATGATTGTCAATATGTTTGTCCTCTTAAATCCATACACAGACTTTTGATACACTGGTGATAGATTTAGGTTTAATTATTTCAACTAACATTTGTGGATCCCACACTTATATGGTAATCAACATTCTCAGGAGCTTTTGAGCGGTCTACGGGTATTTTTACAAGAAGAGACTATTCTTAGAGCTTTCAAAGAGAAGCCAATCCTCAGGTCAGTGCCATCGCACAGCAGAGAGGCGGCAAACAACAATGAATTCTAGAATATCTAGGTTATGCTTATCCTCAGGTCAGTGCCATCGCACAGCAGAGAGCACACAACCTATCTCCTTGTTAGAGCAGCTTAATTTTATTTTGCACAAAATGCACCAACAACATAAGTCTTAGCTTGATAGCATTTTTCTTTCATTTTTTCCGTGCTTTGCTCTATTTATGGTCATCCGCACACATTTGTGGCGTTTACATGCTCATTACCCCTTATTGGAATATTGTTGATTGTGTTAACCAGTGATAAGATGGAGCCCACAGTCAGTTGAACAACTTAGTTTGATCTTGAGATCACCAGTCAGGTCTAATCATCTATTGTGTTGAATCTACCGACATATCAATTGTGGTCTAGTAACCTCTAGGTCTACTCTCGTTGTGTTACCTTAGAGTTACCAGTTTTTCTATCATCTTCCCTTTATATTGCTTAGACTACACAGACTTATACTTTGAATTTTTTGCATCTTTCTAAATTAATTTTTAAAGTCCCTCTTGATTTGTTCCTGTGTACTATCATATTCCAAAGGGTTTGAATCGGTATCACAGATACGATCTACCTTATATCAGCTTTCCACTCCTTCTCCTCGTTTTTTTTTCTTTTTTAATGTTACTTGCTGACTTATTCTCCCCCCTAAATACTAAAAGCAAAACTGGTTTAATTATTTTAGGATTTTAATAAACATCAAATAACATGAGTTTAATTTAAACAGACTAAATAAACAAATAAAATAAAATAAAAAAGAAAATTTACTAAACTACATCGACTACACAGGATCATCATCAGCAATAACATCATTTCCTTTTAAACGTCGTTGACCTCTAGCAAATATTGAAAACGTGGTTTATCAGGCTTTAGTATAGAGTTGCGCGTTGAAAATCAGTATTAATTTTTACCACATCAATTAAGTTCTTTTCAAAACAGTCTCTTATGAAATGGTATTTAATACCGATGTGTTTGGTCTTTGGATGTTGTACTGGATTTTAGTTACTGCAATTACAGCAGAGTTATCAACAAAAATAGTAGAAGAAAACTTTAAACCATAATCCCGCATTTGCTGTTGAATCCAGATGATTTGTGAACAGCAACTTGCAGCAGCAACGTATTCGGCTTCACAGGTTGACAATGCACCGATGTCTACTTCTTACACTGCCAGGTAACTAATCTTCTCCCAAAGAATTGACACCCTGCTGATGTAGACTTGTAATTCATCTTGCAGCCCCCGTAATCCGAGTCACTATATGTCGTGAGCTCAAAGTCATCATCATGAGGATACCACAACCCAAGTGTGGGTGTACCCTTCAGATAATGAAATATCCTCTTGACCCCAATCAGATGGTTTACCTTAGGCTTAGCCTGATATCTAGAACATAAACATGTAGCATACATGATATCAGGACTTGAGGCAGTGAGATACATGAGGGATCCAATCATTCCTCAGTATATTGTGGCATCTACAAGATCTCCATTTTCATCAGGTGCTATATCGTGATTCGTAGAAAGTGGAGTCCCAGCAGCAGAAGCATTCTCCATGTCAAAACGACTGAGAATGTCTCCTACATACTTGGTCTGATGTAGAAATATCCCATTTGGAGTCTGATCCACCTGTAACCCGAGAAAGAACTTCATCTCCCCCATAGCACTCATCTCAAATTCTTTCTTCATAACTACTTCAAACTCTTTGCATAATTCTTTGTTCTTTGAACCGAAGATTTTGTCATCGACATAGATTTGTACTAGCAGTAGGTCGCCATCTTTTTCTTTGATGATCAGTGTGCAGTCAATAACTCCCCTGCGAAAGCCGTGTTTCACAAGATGAGTCGAGAGTTTCTCATACCAGGCCCTAGGAGCTTGATGAAGCCCGTATAAGGCCTTGTCGAGTTTGTAAACTCTGTCCCGATGATAAGGATCTTCAAATCCCTCAGGTTGAGTGACATACACTGTCTCTCGAATTTCCCCATGAAAGAATGCACTCTTCACATCTAATTGATAGACCTTAATCTTCATATACGATGCATAGGCAAGGAAGATACGGATGGCTTCCATCCTTGCCACTGGTGCAAACACTTCATTGTAGTCAATCCCCTCGACTTGGCGAAATCCCTGAACAACCGGTCGAGCCTTGTTCCTGATAATGACCCCTTGGTCATCCTTCTTGCATTTCAAGACCCATTTGGTGCCAATGACTTTAGCACCTTTAGGTCTATCTACGAGAGTCCATACTCCTATCTTCTTGAATTGAAGAAGTTCTTCTTGCATGGCACTCACCCATGCCTCATCGTTTAATGCATCACTTACGTATTTTGGCTCAAACTGCGAGACAAAACACCGATAAGCACCATCATGAGTGTAACCCTTTTCCATAACAGAGGCATAATCACCTGGGTACAGCTGATTTTGGGTTTGTACTCCTGATCTGACATCCCTAATGACATTTTCCAAGGGATGATAGACGTTTAGACGTGATCCTGGAGTAGTAGGAACAGCTACCTCAGAGCCAAGATTATGAACATTTGGTTCTGCATCTGAGGTAGTTGGAGTTTGAGGCTCCGAAGTCGAAGGTGCATCACTGGTAGATGCTTGTGGACTTTCAGGAACTGGAACCTGTTCCTCCTGACTGTTCTAGTCATCTTCTTCAGCTTCATCTTCAGAGGAGGAGTCACTGTGATTGACTACTCCCCCTGACTGAGTAGATGATTCTCCCTGTGAGCTAGATGTTGGTTTATTCAAGATATCATCCATCATCCGTGTAGCTAACTCGTCATCCGAGGAGAGAGAGGATGTTGAAGGACTTGAAGAATCCATCATAGTCGAAAAAGTAGGCGGGTCCTTTGCCAGTAGGTGTTGTGGTATATCTCTGAACGTCAACATTACACCACACTTCTACTAGACCCGTTGAGTTGTTGTAAATCCTCTTGTTCGGTATGTTGTATCCGAGAAAGATTCCTTCATCCGCCTTCTCGCTGAATTTACCTTCTAGTGTTTTCTTCAGAAGTGTGCATGGCGCGCCAAATGGTTCGAGATACTCCAAATTCAGTTTGCGTCTTTGTAGTAGCTCGTAACATGTCTTTCTGTGGCGCGTGACAATCAGAACTCGATTTAGTGTATAACATGCATTAGCTACTGCCTCATTCCAAAATTGGATAGGCAGTTTCGAGTCCGCCAGCATAGTCCGTGTAGTCTCTATCAAGCTTCTGTTCTTTCTCTCAGCAACACCATTCATATGAGGCGTGTATGTAGAAGTGAATTGATGCATAATTCCCTTTTCCTTGCAGTAATCCGCCATCCACTGATTCTTGAATTCAGTTTCGTTGTCTGAGCATACTTGTCTCACCTTTAGCTTGTAGAGAGATTCCAGTGTGGTCACTAACTCCTTGAATGACTCAAATGTTTCTGATTTGGACTTTAGAAACATTACCCAAGAGAATCTTGAGTAGTCATCAGTAACCACAAAACAGTACAAGTCGGCTGTAATGCTCTTTGTACTGACTGGGCCAAACAGATCCATGTGAAAAAGGTCAAGAGGAAGTTCTATTGAATGAACTTTCTTTTCCTTATGAGACTTCTTCATCTGTTTGCCTTTCTTGCAAGCTACGCAAAAATCAGGAAGTTGGAAATTCTTGACGTTAACTCCTCTCACAAGATCCTTCTGAATCAAGTGATTCATCTTCCTTTGACTAATGTGTCCCATTCTCCTATGCCAGGAGATGGAATCCTTCTCAGTAGCTTTAGATAGAAAGCACTGAACTTCATGCTCCGTTGTAGAAGTTGTTAAGAGATTCAAAACATAAAGGTCTTTATATCTTGACGCCGTCATTAGCACTTGGTCCTCCGGAATCACGTAATCTTTCTTTAGGACGTAACACTTCTTGTTGTCGAATATGACTTTAAAACCTTTATCATAGATTTGGGAAACAGAAAGTAAGTTGTTTTGAAGTTGCTGGACGTAGTTCACCCTATCAAACTTAACTTTCTGATTTCCAACTTCTCCCTTAGCTGTGATATAGCCTCCCTTGTTTCCAGCAAACGAAACATGCCCTCCTTTTATTTGCCTTACGTTTGATAAAAGAGCCCTGTTTCCTGTCATGTGCCTGGATGCTCCGCTGTCTACAATCCACGTGTTAGTTTTAGCACTGTAGCGAACACCCTGCACATACAATGTAAAGGATTAGTTTAGGTTAGGAACCCAAGCCTTTACTGGCTTGGGTTTCCCAGAGGCATCACAAATCATGAATTCCACCCATTGAACCTTAGAGAGTAAGGGTAGCTCAGGTTCCTTCTTGTCATCATTACCAGACACAGAGGATGATTTTCTTTCCATAATCCAGATTTGTGTAATGCCTGTTTGTGATAAACATTCGACTGCTGATGGATTGAACATTAGGTTCGCTAGTTCTTCTAGGTGGAGTTAAAGAGCTCCTCTTATAAGACCTAGGTTTGAATTCTGAAATTCAATCTTCTTTCTAGGTGTCTCACAGTAAGGACAAAAGGAAGCAATGTGTCCACACTCTCCACAGTCGTAGCATGACGTGGTATCAACTTTATGATTAAACTTTCTTTGTGGAGACGTGTGTGACACTCTAGTAACATCACTCACTTTAGGTTTTGACTTTGGTTCTTTTGATGTTTTCTCTTGTTTAACAAAGTTAACTGTTTTAACATGTTTAACATCTTTTTCCTTTTGGTTAACTAGTTTTTGACTTAAAACATGTGAAAGATTAACATTAGAAGTCTTTTTAGGTTCTGATTTGACTCTGTTTGACCCTGACTTTAAGTTAACCTTTTCAAATTATTTTTCCAGACTAACACAAGGCAATTTACCCTTTGCCTTTGAAGTGGCCTCCTTTTGTTTGTTTCCAGATTCAATAGATGAACATGAGGAATCTGGATCTCTAACAAGAGGAGTAGACACCACATAATCCTTGATGGGGTTATAATTTTCTGGTCTACTCTTAGTGTTCATCAAGGTCTCAGGTGGTGGTGGAACCACTTTGTAACCAAACCCTCCCCGTTGTTTCTTTCTCTCACTAAGTGTTGGACTATGTGTGATGAACTTGTCCAACTGTGCAGTTTCTGTTTTAATGAGTTTACTTCTACTTCTAGAACTGCCTTTTGCTTCTTAGTGTCTTCTAGGGAGTTTAGATAGTACCTAATGTCATTAGCTTGGTTAAATGCAACTACTTCGGTTTCCCTAAGCTGTTTAGTCAAAAGGTCTATCTTTTCTTTGTAACTATGCTCATTTTGTTTTAATACTCTATTAGCCTTAGTGCACAGTTGCAACTCTTTTACTAAGTTATCATTATGATCTAATAACCTAGCAAATTTCTCATCTATGCTATTTCTAAACGTATTACAATCAAAAATAGCATGATTATCAAACATTTGGTCAGTGTTACTTACCTGAGTTGGTTCAGAAGAGTTAGCCATCAACGCAGCATCAGATGTCTCTGGATCTTGTGATTCTGTCTTTTCTGTCTTTGCTGTGGTAGTCTCCTCGTTAGGCTTGTAGCTGACCTCAGTTGCAGTTGTCTCTTCAATATTTGACATCGCTATCTCAACTGCTAGATCTCCTTCACTCGCGGAATCATCGTTAATGTCTTCTACACTTGCAATGTTTGATTCCCCTGGAGAGACAAACCTAAACCTCCAGTCCTGTCCTTCATCATCATGAGCAGTCAAGGCTTTTGGATCCTTGATTGATGAAGTAGAACTAGTAGCTTGCTTGTCTTGACGAGTGAAGGACGAGAATGGGTTCCCGTTACCCGTCTTCTTTGGCTTAAAACATTCTCTCTTGAGGTGCCCCTTCTCTCCACAGTTAAAGCAGGTCACTTTGCTTTTGTCAAAGCCAAATGTGGTATCCTTAGTAGCTACCAAGTTCTGCCCGGTCTTTTTCACAAACTTTTTCGCCCTCCAGACAGCACTAGCTAAGGCCCACATTATGTCCATTCTCTCAAGCTCCATTTCGTCCACCTGCTCATAGTCCTCGTCTGCCAGATGGCAGTTTCCAATCTTCCCAGCAACAAGTCCATCATAAGAATGAACCACTGCAGCCAAAAGATCCATGTGTTCTCGAGCTACTTCTACAGTCACATTACCGAGGTTCTCGGTCTTCAGTCTAGTAGCATTTGTTTCAGATCCAATATGATGGGTACAAGAAGACCCCGACGTGTCTGATCCTGAAGGAGAAGCATGTGAAGGACCCGATGAGCTAGACACAAATGCAGTCTGGAGAGGTGCTCCAGATGTCTTAGCTTGAGGCGTTGCATTGTACAAAGCTAGATTATGAGTATGTGAAGACTTCTGAGCTCTGTACTTCATCCTAAGAGCTTCTTCTCGCAGCTTTAGAATGAAGTCATTTATATCCAGCTTTTCCAGCATTCCATTCTGTCTCAGGTTAGACACGAATGAAGCCCACTTTTTCGGCAATCCGTCTACAAAGTTAGTAACTTTTTCTTCCATGGTAGTAGCCACCCCATGTGTATGCAGTTCACTCATCAGATGGTAGAATCTTCCTATAACATCGTCCAAACTCTCGTTTCCCATCGATGAGAAGTTATCAAATTCCTTCTTTAACTCCTTAGCTTTGATTGCCTTCAACGAAGCATTCCCGTCGTACCTCTTTTCCAACTCATCCCATAGGTTCTTGGACTGCTTATTCTCTGAGTACTGGTGGAAAATGTCTTTAGGGATAGACTGTGTAATCAATGCATAAACCCTCTTCCCTGCATTATATTTAACTTTCTGCACGTCTGTCATTCCTCCTAAGGTTAGCTTTACTCCATTGGCTCCCACCGGCGTACTATACCCAATCTCGATAGCTTCCCACAAATTCGGATCCACTCCATTGAGGTAGATCGCAAAACGTTGTTTCCAATGGGGAAACTCATCTAATGTTAAGAGCTTTGGTGGTTTATTATGATTACCCACCTCACTCTCAAGTAACAGCAAGTTCTGGATCCTAGAGTCCTTCCCAGCAGTAAATGCTGACATTTCATCTTCCATGGCAAATAACTTTAAGTCTACTAAAACAAACTATCAACTGGTGTGACTGAAGGATGCAATTGGGCTATCCGTGCGAATGAACAATGCGATTGGTTCAATCGTGCGGCTGAACTAAGCGATCGGTTTTGTCGTGCGAATGAGGCTGATGCGTATGAACACTGCGAACGAATGGTTCAATCGTACGAATGGAGATGTGACTAGGTCCAATCGTGCGTCTGAGCAATGTGAATGAGGTCCAGTCGTGCGAATGGCTCACTCGTGCGACTGAAGCTGCTGTTTTACGAAAATTTCTAGGTTAAACGTCTTTTAGCCGTAAAAATTCGAAATTTCACAAGGTCTAATCGCCTAAGTCCGTAGAAACCAAACTTTGATGAGCAGGGAACGTCCAAGATCACTTTTGACACAAAAGATTGCGTTTTTAGTGCAAAAACACAAACTTTTTATCAATCTTGATTGAATCACACGTAATCAAGAGCCAAAGCTCTGATACCACTTGTTAGGACCTGGTATTTGAACGAAATACCTAGTGATTAGCATGTACACCAGATCAAATAGTGCGGAATCCTATTTGATTGGCGATCCAATCAGTGAGAACACACGAAGAATCAATAAAGAATTGAAACTAACATTAGAAATCGATTGGGAATCGATCTAATGTGTTCTATGAACTTGGAGAACGAATTGAGAGGGTTCTGGACGGCTAGGGTACGTCTGGAGTCATAATAGAATCAATTCTCTCGTTTTTTCACGAATTGGGTTGTATTTATAGGTTAGTATTGTTCATTCGTGCGACTAAACCATTAGTATGATTCAGTCGTGCGATTGAACCATACGGTTGATTCATCCACACGACTGAGTGTTCAGTCGTGCGACTGAGCCAATCTTATGTGTCAATCATACGACTGATCCAGTCTGATGGTTCAGTCGTGTGACTGAGTCAATCGTATGAAGTTATTCATGCGTGTGGTTCATTCGCATGGGCCATTCGTATGAGAACTTCATTATGTTAAATTTGAATGTATTAATTAATAAACATTATGTGTAACCATTCAAACAATCACTAACCTAATTAACCAATTCAATATCGACTCATTAATGAAATATTAGACATTACAAATCACAAACAATCAATATCATTTCATTAATCATATCAAATTACATTCGAATCAGATAAACAAGATCTATTACATTTCATATCATGATCTAGGGACATACATGTATCAACAATTTTGGACATTTTACCAAAGCCTTTTGATGCTTGATTCTTGTTTTCATCGAGATTCATTAGCAAGTTTAGGAAATCATACTAGAGCTATAAGACACACACAATGATTTGGACTTTCAAGAATTGCAGCCACGATGATAGTCAGTATACTTGTCCACTTAAATCCATACACAGATTTTTGACATAGATTGGTGATATGTTAGGTTTAATTATTTCAACAAGCATTTGTGGTTCCCAGACTTATGTGGTAATCAAGATTCCTCAGGAGATTTTTAAGCGGTCTACGGGTATTATACAAGAAGATGTTGGATTCTATATGCCCAAGACACATAGAACATTGATGCGGTTAGTATGTCATGATCCAAGTCGGGTTATACCTAATAACAAGCTTTGCAATCACCGACAATTATTCAATTGATGATATGATCATGCAATTAAATAATAACACCAAATTAGAAAATGGGTTTTCTAAATAAGTTGCATATGAGATGGAACAACTTATTAGGATATTTTGTTCAAGAATATTACTTAGTGTTATTTAAGTTAGTTAGATAACATTAAATAATAAAAGAGTGTACAAGTTATACAATTAAAAGTTAATTGTACAACTTATAAGGGACTAGTTTTATAAAAATTCTTTGATTAAGTTTTGGGGGGGAAAACTTTTATTTGGAGTTTTGGCCGCCCCCCCTCTCCTATGAGAGTTCTTTTACTTTCTTGTAAACCATAACTTTCATTACTAGTCCAACACTCAAGACATCTCTCTTTTCATACATGCAAGACACAAGTTAGAAGCTCCAATCTCTCTCTAAAAACTCTCGAGTTCCAGCAGCCTTTGGAGAGGTATTGGAGTCATTTTGGTGTTCATCTCCCTAGCAAGAAGAGGTGTTTGCAAGTTAGCTTGGGGTATACAAGCTTGAGGGGTCCTTTCCTTGGAGCCTTGGCCGAGTTTTGAGCATCCAACATCCCATTCTTAGTCGACTATTAAGCTGTTGAAAGGTAGTTTTTTCACAGCTCATTGCAGCTGTGATTTTATGTATATTTACATATGTTTCATAGCTTGCTTATTCACATATAATGATCCTTTGATTTTGGGTTTGTTTTATACATATATATGTCACCATAAGAACATGAAATTTCAGCTTTACAATCATGTTTCAAAATCATTTCCGCTGCGTTTTTCTGAAAGTTTAAAAGGTTAAACTTTGATTTTATGTTCTAACAAACTCAACATAAGAAACTTTTCTAGAGCTTTCAAAGAAATGCTAAGCCTCAGGTCAGTGCCACCACACAGCAGAGAGGCACAAATAACAATGAATTCTTTTATATTTAGGTTATGCTTATCCTCAGGTCAGTGCTACCGCACAGTAGAGAGTCACACAACCTATCTTCTTGTTTGAGCAATTTTATTCTTTATGCACAGATCGCATCAACAACATAGGTTATTAGCTTGATTGATTTTTGCATTTTTCATGTGCTTTGCTCATTTTTATGGTCATTCGCACACATTTGTGGCGTTTATTTTGCTCGTCACTCCTTATTGGAACTTCGTTGATTGTGTTAACTAGGGATAAGATGATAACCCACAGCTTGTTGAACAACTTAGTTTGAACTTTAAATCACCAATTAGGTCTAATCATCTATTGTGTTGAACCTACCGACACATCATGTAGTGGTCTAGCAACCTCTAGGCCTACTTTCTCCGTGTTACCTTAGTAGCAGCTAGTTTTACTATCATTTTTCCTTTTATGTTGCTTAGATTTCTCAGACTTATACTTTGAATTTTGCATCTTAATCAATTACGTTCTTTTAAAGTCCCAAACTCTTTGTTCCTATGTACTATTATTTTCCATAAACACTGAATCAGTATCCCAAATATGATCTCATTTCTATTAGCTAGACTGTCCTTCTCCCTTTTTTTTAAGTACTTCAATTAAAACAACTAATTTAATACTAATTTAACCTATTGTGTTGCACCCTGAAAGGATCATACATGCCAACTCAATGGGTGAATTGATGATTGCTCAGATGGAATCCATAAGTCCAAGATGAAATGCGGATGAAGATCTGCAAGGAAAATAACAAGTGTTTACTCTTCTG